>PVIH01004684.1:0-135751 GCA_004025045.1 Sigmodon hispidus | reverse complement strand
GACCTATGAGCTGTGCCCACATGGCTTATTGGGATTGGATGCCCTGAGAGTTTCTAGTCAGTGGGCGGGGTTTCCCGGGGAGGAGGAAGAAGAAACAGAGAGAAGAACAAAGGGAGAACAATTGTAAAGGTCCCGAATAAACTGCTGAAAGAAGATCCTGGGTGTTGCGCTTTCCTTGCTGGCAAGGGTGCGCGCGACACTGTTCCACTGCTCAGCAGTATTTCCAATATTGCATTCTTGTAGGTTTAAAACCAAGTGAAGCTTGTGGTAATCTTTTGTGTCCAATTAAAGTGGGGTCTAAGACCATCCTGATGGGCAGCAGCAGCATGTAAAAACACTGTATTCCCATGTTAATACTGTTGCATGCTTTGACTGCAAGTCACCAGAAATCATTCATAAGGGAATCCCTTACCTTTGGAAGGAGCTGGATTGCCTGTAGAATTCTCTGTCTGTGTCCAGAATTAAGGATTCCGATTTCCAACAAATCTTGATCCTCCATAACATTGCTTCCCTGAAATCAAACCAGAAATGTTACACAATGAATCCAGGATCTAAGCTATGTGGAATAATAATTTATATTTCACAGAGTAAAACAACAAGTACTTTGAATTTTACAAACAAAAATCGAGTCGTCCTCCTTTGAGTTTGAGGGAAGAGTAGGTCACCTGTGAGACTAATTTGAAGAAAATGAGAACTGACCTTCCCTCACCCACAGTTCTTATGACTTACAATTTATGGCTAAAATTTCGGCATTAAAAGTCATTCCCATGACTTCACTCCTATGAATTCTGCTTCTGTAAAAGAAAATGCTTCTAGGAAGAGTTGTCATTCAGGATTATCAGTGACTTATAGAAGGATGTGAATGAATCAATTTATTTTTAAAAACTAATCTGAAAATAGATTTTGTGAGGAGGGCTGATGGAAAAATTGACGTGTACCATGGCAGGTTAAAAGTAAAAAAAAAATCATTTTAAAATATTGAATGTCAGATTCTTAAAATACAGGGATGGAATAATGAATATGATGCGAGTATCTGCTACCAACTGTTGTTCTTTTTTGCATTTGAATATTGCAAATGGGTACCATGTGATGCTTACTTGGAAATCCTGAGAGCATTGGGAGCACATTTTTTGAGAAGATGATGCATGATCAAATAGTATGACCCAAAACGCGAAGGACAAAGGGAAAACCATGTGCAATAACCCACAGGGGGGAAAACAAACCAAAAATCTCCATGTATACTGGGAATAAGATAGAAAATAAAAATGTAAGGGAGGAAAAGTAAGCCCAGGCTAGACCAAACAGACATTGTATGGCACAATAATAGTTTGTAATCATTTTGCCCATCATGGAAAGCCATGGGAGGGTTGGAAGAGAGTTATATGATGAGATTATAAATTTAGAAAGATCATTTTGACTTTTATGTCTGGGCCCTAGCTTCCTTCCCAATAAGATAAAAAGACTGGGCCATACATTTGTCAAGGACCAATCTACTCTTAAAAGCCTCAGATCTCAAGGGATTATTTTAAGCCACTGCTCAATATTTGAAACAGAAAAACAGAGATTGTTCATTTTGCTCCTGAGTTCCAGTCTTTTGGGGTTTACAAGATAGAATTTCTCTTTAAATTAAAGAGTCTAATATTCCAAATGGAATAAGGCAACCGTGTGTTCTCATTTATTTTGGGGAGCCAGAATGTAGAAAAGAGGTTGCAAGACTATGATGAGTGACTGCGAGGTTGGATAATGAGATAGACAAGGAAATTCATTAAAACATTGTATCACACACTAGAACACCTATGCTCTATAACAGTTTTATACATTCTCAAATTATTAGAGGAATTTAATGTTTTCCAACACATAGGAATATTTAAGAAGATGAAACGTTAATTGCCATATTTGATTATTACCCATGTATCACATGACCATATTGTGGTTCTTAAACAAGCACAGGAATTATACTCAATTAAAACAAAAGTAAAAGATTGAAGACTTGAGGAATGGATGAAAATTGAAGAATTTGTATTGCTGTTATTTTGTTTGTTTGTTTTGTTTTCTGGATATATCAAGCTCCATCATATGTATATAACACAAGATATGTATGAGAGAAGTGGTAGAATTCTTTCTTGGTCATGAGAAAAAACCATAACTAACAGATGTACAAAACAAAAAATAATAAGCTAGAAGGCTAGAAAAGGCATTTCTGGGGTCCTGAAGGGGGATGCAACAGTTGTGTTATGGATGACATGGATTTAGTTAATAGTTATGGAAGGTAGAAAAGCATTGAAACCATCAAACAGTTTTAGGTTGGAGACTGAACTTGTAGAATGAAGAGAACTACAGAGTGGGGCAGGAGGTGGAGCTATATACCTTTCCTGGAATAAAAAAAAAGAGGAGAAAGGGTCTGGATTGGTATGGAGTAAGATTAAGACCTCTCCTTGTAAGCACAAGCATAGACAGATGGAAACAGTTTAATATCGGACCATGTTATAAATGGATAATTGACTGTTGTTAGACAGTTAAAGCCATTAGAAATGGCACCACAGTTATGGATTTAAGATGGGCATTCACTGAACAAAAGCATTCTACCTACTCATAGCATCATGCCTATGCTTAAGCTACCCCAGCCATTTCGGAGGAGGTGAAATGATCCAGGAATATAGCAGCATGATAATAAAAAGCCTAATGAAAAACAAATAAAGCCAGTCTTGGCATGGTGACACAGGAAACACTGCTCTCAAGAAATTGCCCAGGCACACAAAAGAGCATGGCTAAAATATAAATGACTTCATTTTGAGAAATCATTATTACTTCCAGAAATGGACTAAGGTAGCCTGAGTGGGCTATGTGATGTCTGTTGTGACTTTTAATCTTTAATAATTTCCCAAATCACTTACTGACCCTAAAACAACAACCACGACACTAGCCGTTTACATGCTAGACCACTGTCAGTTTTTCTGTGTACTGAATTATCAGTCCATACCTTTAACTCATGCAAACTATGGGGCTGGTTTCTTTGTATTCAGCAAGCATATCATCAAGATTTTATGATTTATAGGACCTACTATCTACAGCTAATCCTAAAAATTAAACAGCAGTATTTGAATATCATGACAGTTTTAACAATTATGTCCCCAAAGACCCCCATTTTTTCTAAACACCATCCATACACTGTCTTTTCTATTTTTAATAAAGAAGGAGACTTTTGGAAACATTGTACAAATGCCTGACATTTTAAAAAAGGGAATTAAATACACAACAACATTGCATGCTTGGGTCACGTTTCCTAGGATACTAACAAAGCACATCTGAAGAAAAATGAGTGGAAAGTAGAGAAAATCTAATACAAAATATAAGAATGTGCAGCATGAATTAATTGGGAAATATAAGGGATTCAACTCATTGTCCCTAATGAGGCATACTATTATAATTTTTTATTTTGCTAATTATTCTTATTTGTCTACTATATAATGTATACAGAAACAGAAACACCACACTGTATTTGGCAAATATGTGTAATTATTTTGTGTTATGAAAAAACAATAAAAAGTGAATATTCTATTTTCCTTATTTCTATAATCATAGGATAACCCAAAAATATCCTGGTATGTCTTCAGCTTGTCTTCTGCTTAAAATGTGAGGTAGCTTGGACCTAGGTTTGGGTCATAGCAGGGAAAACTATATTAAGTCATATTTTTTTAGGTTTTGTTCTTACCTGTAAAATGAAGCAGACCAATCAATATGTATTTTATTAAGGTGGCATTATTTTAGCCATGTTTAATTTTTGATTAGTTATTATATATAGATTATTATATATAAACATAGAGTTATATGTAATATATTTATATATAAGTACAGAGTGCATATTTTGAGATGATATTTTAGTATTTTAGAATTTGTCACCTAAAGTTAGCTTTAAGAAATAATTTCAGAGAAGTTTGAGAATATGGCTTTTTTTGTGACAAACCAATCTGAGCAAAATAAATTTATAAAATTTTCTTCTTAAAGGGAATAATAGAATACCTTCTTTGTAGCATTATGAACTGTTAGCACTTTTTGGAGAAAAATGAGGTTTTACAATTTTATGATTTCCTTTGGCATTTGGGTCACAGTTACTCTATCAAGACCACAGACATTCCAGTTCTGCCTAAGGAGCTAATGTCTCTTCTCACCCTAATGTTTGCTCTTGTGAATGCAATGAATTTCAGCCTAAAGTACCCTTTTCCTCCAATAAAAGCCAGATAAAAACCTAACTCTCCACTCCTTTATCCAGCTTCACATCACTCCTGGACCCTGGTTTGAGGAGCAAAGCGCTATGACAGTCCTCTATTCTAGTATGTCCCACCCCTCACCTCTAGTATGTCCCACTGCTGCCTCACCTTCCCATCATTCCACTCTCTGTTTCGCTTATTTACTAATCTGACCTCCAAAATAAGCTTCATCCTCCATGAGCTTCATAGTCTTCACTACCAAATGTTATGACTGACCCTGCACCCCAGTGACCAGATCCAGTCCTGAATCCGAGTACTTGCTGGTAAATTTGGCTGGTAGCTACAGTATTGTATAATAATCATTTCCAGCATGTCCATCACTGTTGTGAGCTCTGTGAATCATGTTTTTCTACCTTATAGAGGGTGAAACCTTGGTCAAATCACATAGATGGAACAAAATGAGGTCAAGAATAAAGCATATTCATCATTTTCGGGATGTAATTACTTATGCACCATTTGTTCTTAGTCCATGAATATTAAATATAGTGTCTTCAGCAAATTCTCTCCTGATATTTCGGTGGTCAAAATGCATTATGAACTTGCTACACTTTCAGTGGTATTTATCATGATGTTAGGAATCCATGCTCTTGAGATTCCAAGTGCAGTTGATAAATTATTGCTTAGCACCCAGCAGGGCACATTCCATAGGTGTTTAGGGCAGAGCAATCACAGAAAGTGGTTTTGTTATTCACTAACTAAACAACTTACAAGCACCATCAAAGGCCTGAGGTGGTGTTTTTACAGTTGCTGCTCTTTTACTAACAAGAATGGACAGATCTGGGGACTCTTTATTACTTTCTTAAATCACAGAATGAAGAGAAATCACCTAGTATTTTATGCACTAATAGCGGAAGCCGAGGTTTCTCTGACCGTGGGGAGATTGTTATGTATGGCAAGTTTTCAGTTCAGATAGACCACTGAGAAGACCAAATAGAAATGAGAAGTTGTGTTTCCTACTTAATGGTCCATTAGAGATAGAACAGCTATTTATTGAAGTCATATCTCAGGAATGTCCATACTGAAGGCTCCAGCTTTCAGAATAGCTTGAGAAGTCCACGTAGTTTCATAACTTTAATACAATATCCTTGACTTCATATCCCATATTAAATCAAGTTCTAGGGAAGCATGTCTGAGACATTGTGAAGCTGTTTTCTTCTTATACGTGTCTGAGCTGGAAAATGGTCTTATTCTTTTTCTTCATTCAGGCCCAAATTGAAAGCAGTAAGATGTTATTGGTGGGAAAAACTGCTTTTGTTTTATAATGAGCTATATTAGATTCTTTATGCAATTTGTGTGACTTTATATTTAAATAGAATATTTAAAACAGGACATATATAGTAGAATGATATAAAGATCCCAGACTTGCACATGGAAAAATAATATTTATTTTTTGTATAGTATTTTTATAGCCTAAAACTACACATAATTTTCTAAGAATAAAATGTCATGTCTTAACTTCTTACATGAAAGCTTTGAGTCAATTTGCTGTCCATTTATAAGCAAGTTCAATGCACATCTTTTCTGAATGATTAAGATAATAGTTATTTCAATAAGTAACAGATTTATAATTTTCCCATGCAGCATAAGAATAAAGCTACATTTATTTTATCATTCAGAAACAGTATAGTCATATAATAGATGATGAGTATGCCCCAATTTTATTTATTATTAAGTGTGTGTGTATGTGCCGCGTGTGATAAGAGGTCTGAATGTGGACTCATGTGTGCCACGACATACATGTGGAGTTCGGACTCTCCAGGGTCAGTTTCTTCCACTGTGGTCCTGGAGATGAAACTTGGCTGTCAGTTGATAAGCACACTCACCTGCTGCAGCATCCTACAGCCCAGGTGATCCACGTTTAATTCCTTATCTCAGACTAATGAAACAGCTCAGAATAGATTTTGTAGTTCTTTTGTAGCCTCTTTATCTCAGGCCTCCATAACATATTCTCTTGATTGTAACAACATTTCCTACACATGTTTAATCAATTATATGTACTTTTAGTTTATGAATAGTTTTTCTGGAATTTAAGATTACATTTTTTGTTTTCTTTTCTTTATTATGAATAAAGTCTCATTTTTTGTCCATGTATCCCCTTGTTCAAACTCCCTTCCCTCTCCTGCCCCTCCCAGTCACTCACTCTTCTCCCCATCTCCTTATTTCCTCCCCAGCAAGGGCAAGAAGTCCCAAGGTCCCAAGGTGGCTTAGTTCAGCATCCACTCCAGGCAGATTCACTTTCCTCGCCACAACATCAAAACTGGGTCAGGTATTCCACTGGAGGGAATGGGCTCCAAGGTGCCGGTCCAAGGTGTTTTAGATCCCAAGCTGCTCAGTGGTTGTGGTTTGCAGCTTAGGAATGCTTTGCTTTTTGTTTAAAGTCCACTAATGAGTGAATGCATTCCCTGCTTATCTTTCTGGGTTTGTGATACCTCGCTCAGGAGGATATTCTCCAAATCCATCCATTTGCCTGCAAATTTTAGGATATTTTTTTCTTTCTGCTGAGAAGTACTCCATCACATGGATTTTTTTTTGAAGTTTCAAATTAAGATTTATTCTCCAGATATCATACCTTAAAGATTATGTCCACAGGAATCCCAAGTAGACATTTAATCCATCAGAGAAAGTAGAAAGTACAGTATTAGTAGAAAATAAACACATATAGACAAAACATAATCATATCCCTTCCCACATGTCTATGATCAATTCAGCATCACAGTAAATATTTCTGGGTCTCTCTGTTTCCATCTCTTTGTTTCTTGCTCGGATAGACAATACTATTCAGTAAGTTAGAGACATTCCTATGCTCAGATTATATATTTTAATAAAATAAACTTGCTAGATTTATTTTAAAATTGGTATTTAACAGCTAATATGACCATAATAAAATTTCTGTCACCATTTTTAAAGATTAATTTATTTTATTTAATGTGTAGGAGTGATTTGCCTGCATGTATGCATGTGTACCACATGTAGTGCCTGAGATCAGAAGAGGGTAAAGTGGTCTCTGGGATTGGAGTTAGGAGGTGGCTTCTAGTAACCTAGCCCAGGTCCTCAGCAAGAATCATTGAAGAGATAGCTCAGTGATTAAGAACATTGGCTGGGTTCAATTCCTAGGACCCACATGGTAGCTCACAACTGTCTAACTCCAGTTCTAGGGAACCCAACACTCATGGCACAACACCAATGCACATCAAATAAAGTTTAATAAAAAATAAATTAATTAAATAAAAAAAAGGAATCGCAAGAGCTCTTAACCATAAAACCCCCTTTATTCTGTCACCATTTTTAAACTTTTATTTTTGATGCCTCGTTCCCTTTTGAAACATCTGTTTTCAAGCAATAGAAAAGGAGGAGAAATTTAAGTAGAGAGGTATTTACTTATTTGACTGTTGAGCAGAATTTGGTGAAACCATCAATTGCAGTTATGATTAGCTTGAGACACATGCTTACAATGATTTTAGCATTCTATGTATACATAAGGTTGTATAGCGATTTATACTTCTTAGGCCAAAATTCTCCCAGCTACCAAAGAGGGAATCTATTCTTCATTTTGAAGATGCCAGTTCATAGCTTCTTGAGGTAAGAAGAAAAATTGATGTGGACAAAATTTATTTGTGTGTTTTTACTTTCCGCAGACACACACAGATGTAGAAAGACAGATGGATAGACAGACAGTCTGTGAATGTCCTCTATACCCGTTCTACCCTGGTTCAGATTCACCTATAGGAAATGGTCATTGAATGTATTTAACAGGGATGATATAAATCAGCAACACAAACCCTTTGAAATCTAAATGAATATGTTCTAAATTCTTTTGACATTTTTACAGTGGCAACTGAGATTAACCATGTACTGTACTGAATTCTTTCCAAGTGCTGGCGAGGCACCATTCAAAGTGACTTTTGTACGTTATTATATTTTATTCTCTCAGGAACTGCATTTAACTTGGAGCTGAGGAACATTTTTCATGAATTATCCCAGATGGTTATCCTGAGTGCAACAGGTAATGTAGCAGTCTCATTCATGACCTCAAGTCACCTCCAGTGTGGCTAGTGCAGGCCCGGGAAGATTCAGTTACAAAAGAAAACAAAAACACAGTTTGGTTTAAGTCATTTACATTTTTATTTCTTAATATAAAATTACATAACAGCAGTTGCCCAGTGTATTTTACATTTGGCTTCATGGCATTTAAACATCAATGATTCCCTCCCTGTAGAAGGCCATTTAAAAAGCTGCCTGACCACCCCCTCTGCCTTGGTCCTTTCTGTTCACTGACTCATGAAACAGGGCTCTAGTGGGGACCTGTAGGCTTTTCTGGTTTAAGTGTTCTTTTAAGCACAGTGTTTTAGCTTTTCAGTTGCAGCATGCTGTCTAGCTGGTTTTCTACCATCTCCAGGTGGGGTAGCTGGCTATTAGGTACTTTACATGGTCTTTGGTAGCTGCTGAGTCTGGCTATGGGGTAGAGTTGGGGATGGAGGGGACACCTCCATTCTTCTTCTTCTGCTCTCATTGCAATGCAGACTGGGCAATAAGGTGAGCTATTAGAACAAGCCAGGAGCAGGGATGAAGGGATAGTCAGCAGCTGTCCCGTGCCCTTTCCCCATCACAAGCTGTGAAGCTAATTTGTTTCCTTGAGTAGGCTGTACATAATCTTGGCAGGTACTGAGTTTTATTCTTCTATCTGATATGCTGAACATTTATTTCCTACTATGCCTCACAGGGAAAACTGAGAATCTCCTCTCTTAGCTTGGATACCCTGCTCTTGCCCGAGGAGGAACAGGATTCCTTGATATTTTCAGTAGGCTCCTCTAACACATGCCTCTGGCTGGTGGTATGAAGGAACACTAAATACCAATGCTTACGTGTCTCCAGTACACTGCCCACTTAATTTGTCAATCTTAAAAGTATCTTGTAAGCGAGGTGGCATTATCCTCATTTTTCAGATGAAGGAATAGTCTTGGGATTGCAAAATGGTTTCAAGTTTACACAGTCAAGTTGTCTGATGGATCTGAGACCAATATTTTATTCTATTAGACTCCAAGACAGTGCTTTACTTGCTGCAGGAAAAGAACCAAGTAGGAACAGGTGTTTCTCTAGTCAACAGATGTGCAACAATGCTCAGAATTGATCCCCAGGAGAGAAAGAGAGAGAGGGAGAGAGAGAGAGAGAGAGAGAGAGAGAGAGAGAGAGAGAGAGAGAGAGAGAGAGAGAGAAAGAGAGAGAATATACATATATATTCTGTGACTTTTACTTCTAACAAATTATGTACATCTGAAAGGTCATGTGGTTAGTTCTCTTTTCAAATTATTATAATTATATTACAATTCATATCCAAGCCTTTTAATAACTGTAACTGAGGGTGCTTGTGGCTAAAGCACCAGGCAACTTGTCCCACTCAGAACTGGGTTCACAGGAAGCTAAGAAGCCTTAGCTTGGCAACAGGTAGGTGTGAGAGATCCAGTTCTCACTGCAGATCATTGTCAGATGTCTAAGTGGTCAACTGAAGAGACGGTCTTGGTTTAGGGGCATCCTGGGTGATACCTTTATGGCTCTTCTAAAGCCAGAACGAAGAAAGAGGAGGTCTAGGAATGAATCAAGGTGGAGGGTGTCTAGGAGGAAGTTGATGGCTTTCATGTCTCTTGTTACTATGGTAAGGAGAAGGGACTGAGCTGGGGACTCAAAGGTGATCTAAGCTAAGGAAAGTGTGACCATGAAGGTGGACAATTCTTTCCCCAACGTTGAGAATCCAATCAAAAGAGTGGATTATTCACTAATTCACAGAGATGAAAGCCCCCAGACATATCCAGAGTCAAAGGTGACTGGGTTTGCTGACACTGAGAAGTATGTTCAGATACATTTTAGTTAGAAAAACTCAAGAAGAGAAGAGCAAAAAGGAGGAAGGAGGGAGGAAGGGAGGAAGGGAGGGAAGGAGAGAGGGAGGGAAGGAAGGAGGGGAGTATCTGTTCCGGAATGTAAAGGTGGTATTGAGGGAAATAAGGTTGCTGGGGAGAATTTCATCACTTGACATTTAAGTACCATGCTTTGACCTGCTCATTGGGCTGCTTTAGAGATGAAGTCACAGAAAGCTGGGAATGAAACAGAACTCAGTCCAGAGATGCCATAGATCAAGAATGAGCACTTTTTCATTTAGTCAACAAAAATTTGTTCATGTAAGCTTTGAGCGTCTCTGTGCCAGGCATGGTACTGTGGTTCTGAGAACACTGTCCTATGACAGACAAGACCTTTTTACATTAGTAGCTAAAACAGGAAAATAAGTAAATGAAACATACAAATTATGATATAATAATCTTATGTTTACTATATGACATTAAGCACTTTGCTTTCTTTATTGCCCATAACAACTTCTAAAGTTGCTACAATTAACTTTTTTTTTTAAAAAAAAAATAAAAATGTGATGCACAAAGAAGCTGATAATGTGTGCAAGGTCACACGGAAGGTCAAGTCACTCTAAAGGAACTAGATAGAGAGCTGAGATGAAGCAAAACTAAACCAGGAAGACCGATTATTGGAAAGACTGGGCAGCAAAGTTTTAGGAGGCAATTGAAATGATTGGAAGGATTAAAGAGGCAGGAAAGAAGTGATTTACAGGGCATCACTGGCTGAAGTAACAGCAGGTGCAGAGGCAGGATATGTAGGAAGAGACAGAAGCAGCATTTAGTGGCTAAAGATGAAGAGGCTTTGGAGTAGGAAGCAAGGAAGGAACTTGATTCAGGGACTAGAAGAGCCTAATAGCGTTCGTTTTTTATAATAGGAAGAGTTGAGGGATATCAACTAATTTGGAATCAGTTAATCTGCTAATGGTATAATGAGCATATGAAGAAATTGGGTGACATTGAACTCAACAATCCACGTAGTGGGATTTTGCTGCTAATGTTGTAAATATTTGTTCTGCCTGTGGGTTTAATAAAAAAACTGATTGGCCAAAGACACACAGGAAGTGTGAGTGTAGCTACCAGGCTAAGAAAACTCTGGGAACATCTCAGAACAAGACAGATGCCATGGGGATGCCACACAGGCATGATGAAGAGATGCAGCAGATGCAGAGGAAAGAAGTTGAAATGCTGAGAAAAGGTACTGAGCCTTGTGGCCAAATGGGATAAGAAACATGGGTTAGTTTAAGACTAAAGAGCTAGCAAGTTATATGCCTGGGCTTTAGGTTGATTATTGTAAAAATAATACAAGCATCTGTGTGATTATTTGGGCCTAAGTGGCATTGGGGCTGAGAGTGGGTCCAACCTCTAGTCTAGGCCCAAAAGTCTAGGTCAGAAACCTAATACAACAAACTCATACTGAAACACCGCCCTACAAACATCAACACCCTGAAGGAACTGAGATGAAATCTGACCTTTCAGAGAACAACATGGATTGGCTTCTCTGAAAAGTCAAATTTTCAAAGCAAATATAAAATTTCATTTGAACCAATGAAAAAAGCCAGATGGTAAAGTAGAGCATAGGTACATTGAAGTAGGTCATAGGCCCCTGGACAGAGAACCTATTATTATCATGTGGCTTAATGGATCTAGTATCACACTGCTCTGTTCTCTATATCCTCAGCTTTACACCTATACATTAATGCAGCTGTCAACTTTCATCAGAGAAACATTCTTTTGAAGTGGACAGAGCTTAATACAGAGACTCATACCTGCTCAAACTTCAGAGAAGAGACTCTGAAATGCTTAGCTTTAAATGGGACATTTATAGCACACATACCCTAAACCCAAGGCTCAGGAATTATCCTGAAAGAGGAGGCAGAAAGATTGTAGGAACCAGAAGTCTTGGGGGATGACTGAGAAATGGTGTTATCTCGACACTATAGGCCTGTTGCACACATGAACACATGGTGGCTGTGGCTGCCTGCACAAGATCTGCATGAGATCAAGCCAAGCAAAAATCCAACACAGATGGGGAAAGAGATCATGAGACTCTACCCCTAGCTGAAGAGCTATTGACAGCTCATGGCTTCTGGAGGAAGGAAAGTCAGGTTTCTTCAGGGATTCAGCCTGGGTATGTTGCCCATGCTCCAGTGGGTAGCTCTATGCCATGTACATGCTACCAGCTTCAACTGGACTCAGTACTGCAATAAAGAAATACATGAAGATTGGAAAGAGACTCAGTAGGAGAAATCTAGGAAAAGGTTGTGGGGAAGAAACTAAGTCAAAACACACTGCATATGTGTTCAAGATTCTAAACAATAAACCAGAACAGTATTTGATAAAGATTTTAAGTTCATAAACTATGGACAAAGCTTTAGCAGTACTCAGGCTGAAAACATTCACACTCCATGACCCCAGCAATCTGATTTTTAGGTTTTGATGAACACTGTTGTTAGGCTGCCCCTTTCCATCTGCTACCTGATGCTTCAAAGGCTGATTCTGTTCAATGTTCCGAGTCTCCTTGAAGCTGTGTTTGTACGAGTGACAGATCTGCTCACAGAGAAACGTCCAGAAAAGCATCTGCATTCCCAGCAAAAAGGAAGAAATTCACTTGCTAGTGTCTGTTTCCATAAGAAAGTACTGTGGACTTTCCTTGGGGTAAGGCAGACTTTACAGAGAGATAGCAAAGTCAGGTGCATGGTCCTTTGATTACCTTTATGGATAGTTCCATTGGACGTCTGGAAGCAGGCAAGCTAGGCTGTGGAAGAAGTCAGGATTCATGGGTACAAATGTTTACTCCATTTTTTACATCTGAGTTCCTCTAAACAGTTTTATATGTCAGTGAAAATAATGATAGGAACATGTCTCATAGCATATAATGGAAGTCAAGGAGAATACAATGGGTATTTATTGTTTGCCTCATTTTGTATATACAGACTGAGACAGACAAACACAGTGTGACAAAGGAGTGTTAGGAAAATAAAAGAAAGTTATTAGAGTCAAGTGTGTGTATGTGTGTGTGTGAGAAAGAGTTTATATAAATATATGTGTGTGTATTTATGTATGTGTGTATATATATGTATTTCACTTTCACCATTTCACTCATTTTGTCTTGAAATGGTGAAATCTCATGAAGAGACTATTGAAGGAACATTTTCATCTCAATTTCAGTTTCAGTTAACAATTGCTTAGCTATGATACTACTTCATATTCATGAGGTTGGCACATTCTTATATCTGGGAGTAGCTTTGAGCTTACAATTGCCATAGCAGGTATCCAGAGGTTATAAAAGGTCAGATCAGAGCCCAGCAGGAAGCATATTTTTACATAAGCCTGGCATTCTATAAATACAACACATGAAGCATAGACTCAAAAACCCACTCGAGATATTAGCACACTACTCATATTGGGCTGAACCACTGAGAGTATTTAGTTGTAGGTTAGACTGGCCTCATGTGTGCCTGTGCCCTGAGCTCTTTAGATGCCAAAGAGTGTGCTCAGACCTTTTGTGATCTAGCACACCTTTAGTGAACAGTAAATGGTGATCATGTTTTTGAAACAGTTGGCTGGTGGAATATTCCTGACTTTTCCTTATACTTATTTTTGGGTTTGGTATTTAAGATATTTTTTCCTGAGATGTCTTTCGGATAAAAAATATTTTTCTTCATGAAAATTTTGTCTTGACTCATTTCAGTTTTAAGAAGTGGTGGTGGGAAAATGTTCACCCAGAGCCCTGGACTGATATGTGAGGAGGAATCCCAGCAGAATGTACAAAGGTGACTGATCTAATTAAGCAGTGATCACAAAAATTAAGCAATGTCACAGACAAGAAAAGCTGCTAGAGGACTGTTTGGAGACTGTTGATCAAACCTTTTGACTGAAGGTTGAACACAGAAGGAAGGTTCATTCAGGGTGCATACACCCTTGTCCTACATCTATAACATACTGTACACTCTATTTATTTATTTATTACTCATTTATTTATGCTTTTTTTTACCTTGTAACTTTCTTATGCTAGTATCATTCAACCTTTGTAGAGAAAGAAAAGAAGTCCTTTCCCATAATAAACATTATTAATGGTTTCCTTATTTAATTTTCTTTTTTTGGTTTGATTCTTTTATTTAATTTTTCATATTCAATATATTTTGACCATATTCTTTCTCCTCTCCCAATACCTTCCAGCAACACACACCCACTTCATGCTCTCTCTCTCTCTCTCTCCCTCTCCCTCTTTCTCTCTCCGATTGCTATTTGCCATTTATACCTGCTGGGAAAGAATCATTTTTTTTTTTTTTTTTTTTTTTAGTAGAGAGTTGCTGGGCATATCACTCACACTCCAGGGAAGGCTCCATGTACCAGAGTACTTGGTCAACACAAAACAGACTTCAAGCTAAAGAAAAGTTCCAAAATATTCAACTGGTATCTAAACTATCATAAAAGCAACATTAAGTGTTGATTGCTTAAAAATGAGTACATCAGGATTAGGTTGAAGACGTGGTAAATAGTCATTGAATCCTTGTTTTCTTTCTCCTGGGTAGTAGATGTCTTGTTTCCTTTACTGGTCAGTAAGCTTCCTGGGAGAAAGGGACATGATTGAGCATCGCTGCCTTCTCCCCCAGTACTTGCTTACTAAGAACCAAATGAAACAAATGCCTCACTGAATAATGTGCAAGCATGGCATAAAATATTGGCTCATGAGAACACAGTCTAAGACTCACTAGGGTACATAAGTGTGCAGGCAAAGCTTTGCAAAGTCCTGCAGCAAATGCCAGTATGCAGGATGCTGGATGCGTGGTTTTTCTCCCCTAATTGAAGAAAAGTTGAAGATGGAATTGCTGGTACACCATAACACCAAAATGTTCTTAATTTTTTTTTCCAGATTTGCAAATTCTCATGATTTGAATTCTATCCAGGACTGTCAGTTGAGACATCTGATAATCTAAAAGCATTCAGAGAATTAGGATCCCATATGGTTCAAAAATATTTCCTATCCGGCAGGAGAAAGAGAATATATCGTGAAAATAATACCAGTATATCCTTCAATGTACGTGTATGGGGAAAGCAAATGAATTCAGATCACTTTTCACAGAATAATGATAATGATCATCAGCAGTAATTATAGCAACCAAAATACAGAGGATATGCTGTTCTTCATAATCATTCCACATTATGAAAAATCAGTATTTCAAAGGAATGGCAGTAATAGGGTTATGTTTTATCTAACAGAAGCAATATTCCTCAGAAATGGGCACAAATTAAGAGTTCTCGCTTATCTTAAAAAATTAATTGTATAAACATGGAAATGATCATTTAACTTTTTTAGGTCTTACATTTTTCTCAACTGCATAGTAAGAGTTTTGAACCAGATGTTCCTTCCAAACACATCTGGAGGTCCCAGTGTGTGAGTACTCATATACTCACATTTAAAAGAATAACTGATTCTGCTTCTGCTTGTTTGGTGCAGGAAGAGTCACTTTCTTCAAATGGCTGTTCAGCCTGAGAGGCAGATTATATATGGAGAAAGGGAACTTGGGTTCCATTAGTATTTATTGACTGAAATATGGATGATAATATGATAACCATTATTCCCTGAGAGTCAACAGTGTTGCCATCATCAGATCAAGTCTATAAGACAGAAACAACTCCTCCCCGCTTCATAGAAAATAGAGAAACAGAGATAAGCAATAGCTCGAGAGACATCACCCAGGAAGTTGCAGAGCTGCTGTGGCTGCCAGGGTTGTAAGAAAGCAGACATTGGAATAGGATTTCCTCCACACTGCCATCCATGATAACTAGACAAGTGTTAGTCACATGGTATCATTCCACTGACATCTGATGGTGGAGGCTTCCCCTACCACGGTAGTGATTCCATTATCCTCATATCCATGATTTCATTATAGGAACTATAGATTAATAATAAAAAGGATAAAGATGGAGAATTCATGGTCTCATGCACAGCTCACCTTCTAATTGGTAGTGTGACTCTGGAACAATGAAAGTCTTCCCATCTGTAAAATGGGAATAACAACTCTCCTTCCTTTTAGGGATGTGGTGACATAATGAGTATGAAGTTGCTTTTGCACTATAATAAAATTGCTATAAATAAAAGATGCCTACAGGAAGTACTTTAAAATAAAACCACAGCACTGTAAATCTTCTAGTTTCGTGTTGTTTTGGGCCAGAAATAGTCTATTCTGAAGAGGCAGTATGTGTGGTGTGCATGTATTGGGGGGAGCAGGCTTATTCCTAGCTCTGCCATTTACTTTGCTTTGTGACCTTGGGTGAGTTTTTAACTGGGTACTTCACAGGGTCCCAGGCTCAAAGGGCCTCACACTCAGGCTTATGCTCTGTGGTTACTGTCTTGAAATCCTTCCTATTTTTAATTTGAAATTGTGACTCATAAATGAAGTCAGATGGGATAATAAAATATGATCTGGAGACTTGGCATCTCATCCCATGAGAGTCTCTGTTATTGATGCTTCCCAGAATGGTTCTAATAGAGACCCTGTCTGCTGGTCCCAGGTGCCCTGGGCTTTGCCTGCCCTCCTGCCCCAAGGCTGGTAGTGACAATGCTGTCATTCTTCCTCCCATCAGAAGGGGGGTGCTATTTGCATCTGGAAGATTGCCAGCTGAGTGCTACCCAAAAACCACAAGCAGAGAATATTTTAATACAGACACTTAGAATTTCCTGGGAGACAGATTCCCTGTATGCTCTAGGTTTGGGAGCTGGGTCCCTGGGCAAGTGATACAACCATCAAGCCTTCCATAGATGATGTTTCTACCAGGTGTTGCATCAGTCAGAAAGATGTAGGGTTCAGTCCAGGATTTACCCTAGGCCTGGCATTAGGAGACAGGGTCCAAAGTGCCTTGGGGTCTGTATTCTCCCTACAGTTATATGGTGCTTGAGATTGTTGGCCATGCCTGCTCCATGCCCTGGGCCTTCTTCCTTCTAGCCTCCATGGGTTTGTCCTACCATCCCCCGATTTGGCAAACTTAAGGCATCCATGGATAAGAACCAGAGTATAAACTGGTTAGTTCTGGTGACACTATAGAAGATGCTTGTTTAAATATCTGCATTTAAAAGTGGCATTGTACAATGTAAAAACAAATGGCAAGTTTCATGTTAAAACATAAATTTTTCTTAGAAGATTAATTAGCAAATAAAACAAACTACCATAACAATCTAGATACTGACCACAGAAAAGGCTTTATATATGTCCTAATGGCACCATTTCTTACATTTGTAAATAAGGAGCTTACAATTTCTTTTTACACTGGACCCAGAAAATTCTGTGGCTGGCTATGTTCCCACTTTGCAGAGCTCTCTGGTTTCTGGCCCAGGTATACTTGTGACTTTGTTTACCATCTGACCTCAGTTTGGGAGCACAGCCTTAGTGAACCGACCTGTGTCTTTTTTTTTCACCTCTTCAACTGTGTAGAAAAGGAGACATGGAAGCCCTTCCACTGGAAACCATGAGAGTCATTTAATTCACAAGGGCAGGTGATGCTCCACTGCTCATAACTAGATAGATATAATTTCCAGCTTTACTCCCAGTGCTTATTAAAAGTTATAAGGATAATGAGAGACACTGAAGTTTGTCTGGATTTATGGAGTTTCATCATATATTCCTTCATTCACTCATTCACAGTTGCAAATCTTTATTAAGTTCACATGCTACGTAGACTTGGCGAAGTGATAACGATATTTTATTCTCTCTCTTAAAAGAGCTTAAAGTCAATGGAGGTGGGATAAAGCTGAGAAAGGAATCATGACACATTAATAGATTTTCTTTCATGCAACAAGATCAATAATTATAGCTATAAAGAGAAGAGGTTCCTCAAGCATACAGGCATAGATTAAGAAAGGCATTTCGGACAGGGTGACTATAATACTAAGTGATGTGTACAAATTAATCAGAATTCAGAAAATGGAGCGAGCACTGTGAAAATCAGTTATAGCATGGACAAAGGCACGTGAAAAGAAACAGTGTGCCAAGAGTGAAAAATGAACAATCTTATAAATTAGAGAAACAGGGGGGAGAGCTAGACAAAAGCTTTTTAACTGTAGGACAGAAGAGACATACTCTAGTTGTCATATTTTTTCCTGGAAAAGAGATAACTGGATTTAGAGAGTATGCTCCAGTGGTGATATGAAATGCAATTTGAAGGCAGAAAAGTGAAGGTTGAACCCTTGCAGAAACGATGCAGGAGATGATAAAGGCTGGATTGCAGCAGCAGTAGAGACATAAAACCATCAGTGACAGCTACAACTGGCTAGATTTGATTACTGATCAATGTAGGCATGAGTGCAAGGCAGGAGTTAGGGGCAGCTGTGATGTTTAAGGGGGAAGGTGAGACCCAGACTACAGCAGGTGGTAGAAATTTGGGGCTGTAAGCTGATAGCTCTGCAAAGTGGGAACATAGCCAGCCACAGAATTTTCTGGGTCCAGTGTAAAAAGAAATTGTAAGCCCCTTATTTACAAATAATGGAGGAATGATGTGCTCTCCTTGGGGTGTAGCTGCAGAACTGGCAGGAGATTCCAGTAGGAAGTCAGAGGTGAGGTTCAGGCTGGAGCTACAGATTTGAGAATGATCAGTACCTATGTGGTGGCTGTAACTGAAATAGAATAAAACATCCATGGAGAAGAGCAGGGAACTCCAGGACAGAAGGAAGAAGCAGGAGAAAATGAGCAGGAGGGAGAGTATAGACTATGGTGTTTTAGAAGCCAAGAGGGAATGTTTTTCGTGAAGAAGGGGCATGAACTAGGTGGCAGCTACGTCCTCTGCAAACGTGGTAAAAAAAACCATTGGTTAGAGAGGTCACAGGCCATATGAGGGCATCTGCTATGATGTTTTGATAAAGGGACATATAGTTAAAATGCCTATTAGTTAGTTAGTGGCCCCCTGAGATGTAGCAAAACCTTCTGTTTTGCAGCAGGTAGTGGTCAAAGGAGAGTGAAAGTGTCTAGAGCAAAGGGAAGGCTGAGTGCTCAGTCCTGGAGTGTGCATGTGTGTCACCCCCTCACTCTGTGGCCCAGGGAATCACAGAAAAGAGGGCCAAATGCCTGTGAGATGAAGAAGATATTGTCTTCTTGATACCCCTGGCTTTACAACAAACGCACAGCAGCTGCACAACACACACACACACACTTAAACACACACACATACACCCACTCACACACTTACATACATACACATACACACACAATACACACACACATACATACACCCTTGCACACAGACACAGACATACACACACACACCAAAAAAAAACAAAAACAAAAACAAAAAAAAAACCCCAAACAAAACAAAAAACCCCCAAAATCAAAACACAAAAACGGACTTGAAAGTAGGAGTAGGGGACCAGTTGAGGGGAACTAGATCGGGGAAGGGGGCATTATCAATCACAACATATCGTATACAAGTAAGAAACTGTCATAGGTAGAAAAAATTGAATTTTAAAAAGTGTGTAAAGTCCTTTGATTTGGTAATATAGAACAGCTTGTGAGAAATCACACAATTCTTTCTGGGAAAATTGTGAGGAAAGAGCCAGATCAAAAATGACTGTGCCACTGAAGAATGGAGGTAGTGGATGTGAATTATAGCTTAAAAGAGGGAAGAAAGGAGTAATGTAGAGATGGCTGGACATAGGTCCATTCCCCACTCCTCATTTGCCCTTGAGATACTAGTTTACGGAGAGGAGGAAACCCCCCCGTAAAACAGGACTGCTTCAGATTCGGGAGGTAAAGGCAACCTCTACAGGTCCACTGCGGGGCACAGGGGTTGGAGGAAGGAAGCTGAGATGAATGTGGCATCCTCTACTCCTGTACCCCACAGCACCTGGCTGCTGCCACTTCTGCCGACCATGCATTCATTTCTCAAGCTTGAACAACCCCTGTCTCCATCCGTGGAATGAAGCTGGCAGAGTGCTCTTCATCACTTGACTACTTAGGGAAAGCATTTTGCATGACAGTTCTTTTTCTTGGGAGTTCCTCATGAAAATTTCCCTGTAACAATTCCCCAAGTCTCTAATCTTATCTTCATACCTTCAATCTCCTCAGCTTCCTTGCTATTTTGAGAAGCTTCAGGTTACCTGCTGTGAAATCCCCCCAGATCTTCCTCCCTGCCTCAGTGGCTTTTGTCCTTGTCTTGTCCTCAGCTTTCCCTCTGAGATACCCAAAGTTCTATGGACCTTTCACAGTTCAGTTCCAAGGATATCGCTTATCTGGTTTTTGCTTTCATCTTATACATATGCCTTAAAGTTATTTAATATCTGGCATGCTATCTTTTAAATTGCTTTAGATACTTCTCAGAATAAGGAAGGGATTCAATCAACCCATCAGTCAAGCAGCACAATGTCTTTTCTTATCTCTTCATTCCCTTTTATCTCTGTGACTCATCTCATCCTCCTACAAAGTATTAAACTTCCAAAGGGCCAGTGGATGTTGGATGCATCTATCCTAGCAATGAGCAATGGCAACAAGCTGTACATAAGAATACTTAGATATATTTAGATTACCTAGTAAACTATTTTAATTCAATACATGTTGCATACTTAACAGCCATCAAAAGTAAAAAAAAAAAAAAAAAAACCATAAACAAATGAAATGTGACGTCTGTCTTCCAAAGATGCAAAATGGAGTGGAAGCATTCATACATATATATGTAACACCATAATAGACATTCTATTATCTATAAGAGTGGTCTTCTAATGTGAGTCAGTATTTACCAAGCAGAAGGTAAGAAATGATCAAAGGAGCAGATATGCAAATATAATATGCAAATATATAAGCACAGAGTGAGTGAGGGCAAAACTGGAAACATAGTCTAGAAAACAGACCCCCAGAGGGATAGGATGACAAGTTGATGAAATTCTGTGTAGGAAACCTGGGTGTCCTCAAACTTTTAAGGCAGCGGATATTAATAGATATGTTTTTAGCTTTGTCAGCAGAATGGAGGATGAACTTGAAAAGGATGAGTTGGTGGTAGGGAGGTCTGTCAAGAGGCTTTTGCAATATTGTAGGGGAGGATAGATGTCAGATGGGGAGAATCTGGTAGCACAGTTTATGATGAATGTGCATGTGTGAACTTGTCAGCAGTGGGGTGTATGTGTGTGTTTGCAGAAATGCTTGCTGGATCTTATGTTCTGAAAGATATTAAGTGGTAAATAACAATAATGATTAAAATTTATTACTTGTTCTGTAACACAGTTCTCTACATCAGCCCCCAAGTAGAACTGTGCCTTTTCTTCCTCACTTAAAGTATAAAAGTTAGCAAGTAATAAGCCTGAGCCATAGAACAAACAGCTCACAATTAATATAAGCTTTTGTGCAATTATTTGGGGCTAAGCTGCTATGGGACTGCAGGTCCAGACCTCAGGCCAGACAGGCCAGAAACTTCATACTACAATCATCAGCTTCTAAGTTCTAGGGATGAACAGTAAGCACCTTAAAATCAAAAGCAAACTCAATAGCAAACCTCCCACACATGTGCATGTATACCACCCACACATGCACATGCACACAGGTACACACTAAAAGTCAGCTTTCATTTTCAAGAATCTTCAATGAAGGGATAGCATTAGACTATCTAAGACCACAGACAATACCAATTCCTTTGTTCTGGGATATTCATTTTAATCATATAAGACAATGAGTAGCTTCTTGCAAGATGACTCTTTTTGGAGGCAGATGTAATCCCATGACAGGGTATAGGGTGAGTTTGGGATTTCTCCTGGGCAAATCCTACAAGAAGCTCTCTGCAAGATCCCTTGTTGTCACTTCTGGAAATGACCACTGTTATTGTCTAGGGTGATGTTCCCAAGAGAGACTAGAAGGGAACTGATATACTTCTGGAAGCCAGAGTCACAGATCGGGGAACAGATCATGGAAATATTAGCACAGTGAGACTACAGCCCATGTCTCATGTGTCTTCCTCATTAGCCATGATCCTGGTGTAACAGAAGAAACATTCTGAACTATCCAAAAGATCTGAATTTGAAGTGCTCATAGATGCCACTCTAAGATCTCAAAATAACTTTGGAAGTGACCGAGAGGCTACAAAGTCCTCGTTAAGCTCCAGAGTCAGGGAATTGATGTCTTCTTACATTGATGTGTTCCAAAGCAATGGGTGTTTCTAAGTCATATTTTAGATTTCTTATTAACACATAATATTTCAAAAGTTCTGAGTACAGGTATTTATATAAGATGGCATCAAAGTTGGGTAAGGGATGCCTCTGAAGTTGTTCCCAATTTCCAAAAGTTCCTTTTGATTTTGAATATTCAATTCCAAATTAATAAAAACAGAATCATAATTTAAATCTTGTAGATCATTCTTCCATTTAGCTTTTGTTTTTACATCTCACTGGGCAATAAAAGTTGAATAGATTAGCCAAACTGGCCCTGAGTATCTTTTGAAAAATTGTTAAAGCAAGAACAAATATCTCTTTATTGGGATGCTTCTCCATCTACAATAGAGGGATCTTCATAATGAGGGATGCTGTGAGCTGAAGTAAGCACAATAAACACAGACTATGAAAATCCACCTAGGATAAATATATATTCATATTAACATAAATAATAACAAATTGATATTTAATTACAATGGACTGGACAGTTATCTTTCACCTTGTTTCTGCCTCCAGCTCCCAGCAGCCATTTCTTGTTTTTGAAGGGTAGGAGCACATCCTCATCATTGGGTAACACTTATGTAAGTGTGGAGATTGGGAGACTGACATACTCCTGCATGCAGAAGCAGTTGGAATGCCAGATGATCACTCAAGAACCTCCACCACATTGCCTCAGACTGATAAGTAAAGCACTACTGTTAGCTATGTACTTAGCATCTTGTAATTTCACAAAGACTATCTTGTGAATATGTATTTCTATAGAAAGAATGCCTGGCATTCCTTTTTGTAATATTATACCAAACTGTGGGATAATTACAACAAAAATGCCCTCTGCTAAGTTAAAAATCTGTATTCTCAGAGAGTCCAATGGAAAGTAGGAGCTAACAAGATTAGCCAGATGCTGAATCTGAGTCTGACAGAACCTGACTACAGACTATAATGTTCTTGTAACTTGGTTCTGTGTTTTGTAGGGCAGAAATAAAGATCTGAACTCCTACAAACAGGGCACAAGCCAAAAGATATGAAAAGACCTGAGCAGATGAATGACATAGAGTTAGGCAAAGAACATGTTTTCTTCCTTTCTTCCTTCCTTCCTCCCCTCCTCCCCCATCACTTTCTTAGAGATTAAATGTAGACCTCTACCTTAACTTTTAAGATCTACAATATCTAAGTCTATATGTTTACATCCACTTTTTTTTTTAATTGAAACCATCCCTGGGCCTGGCAGGAGGAAGAAACCAATTAAAGAAGAAATTAGTAAGATGAGACTTATAAATCCCAAGTGACCCTATTCTGGTAGAATAGCTAATCCTTCCAAGAACAGCATCTAGAGTACCCATGGCTTCCACTCCAATGAACTTTTTCCTAGTGAAGAAGCATGATGGATGATTGTGAAGCAGGGCCTTCAGCTAGTGAGGATAAGCCAGTCTGAAGGAAACTGCATTCTATGCTCTGAGGTGGTCACCTCACACCAGACAGTGCTGCTTTTCCAACTATTCTGTGTGCCTGGATGATGGAAATGGCCTTAGCTCTGTAGCTAGCACAGTAATGAATGAATTGCAGATGGCCAGCCAATACTTAAATTGATCCATAAATGACTGAAAGCATGAGCCAATCTCAAAAAACTGTCCTTGAGCTCATGGCTCTGAGAAATATAGGGAGGTTCCCATGGAAAAGAACAGAATAACCTTGAGAATTATGGTTTTTGGTAGGTGTTAATATTAGGCACATGAAAATAGATTTGTGACAGTAAGATAGATTATAAGTAGAAGAATAACATACTTGTTGGTTTGGCTTATCTGTTAACTTTTGCTTTTAAGGTTGCAAGAATTTAATCTAAAAAGAGAATTGATAAGAAGGCAAAGATTGGAGAGATAGTTGATAAGAAAGAAACAGGCTTTTAGAACATGAAGAGGGCAAGGGAAACATTGTCAAGATGAAAGGGGAAATCAAAGAAGAAAAAAATAATAATCTGTCAGTAGGGTGTTGTTAAGGTTCTCCTCTAGGGGTTCCAGAAGCACAAAGTGTAGAGGCAAGAACTTTGAGGCATGGAGTGGACACAGGAACAGATAAAGGGGAAGGGAAGACAACAACCTTTCACTTCTTCAACAAACTGAAGTACTCATCCTATAGACAGAGGTCTAGGTTAAGGTTAAGTACAAATGGGCTCTGTCTTTAGCTTCCTTTTTCTTCCTTTTATATATTTGCCCTCAGGGTTGCTGTCTTGCAAGGGGGGACTTTGCCCAGACTGTGTGATTTTCCAAAGCTCCTCTATACTTTTATGTATGGTTATTCAACCATCAGAACTTGCTTGGGCTTTCTAATTTTCTCAGGATACCTATTTCTTTGAAATGACAAAGGAGGCTAATTGGTCTCATCTAGTAAAGTAATTCCTATTGCAGGCTTGGCTAGCTAAGCTCTTGCCTTGCTGGCAGCATCTACCAGCAGTGCAATTAAGACAGAGTGAATTAGTGGATGGGCTTTTAGTATGTCAGGTCCTCACCAGAAGTGGCTGAGTCTAATGAAATAGCACACGGGCTCAGAAACAGGCACTGGAAAACCAGAAATGATCCAATCTATTCTCTTAGTCATATGCTCAGGGAGTTAGCTTCTCTAGACCTGGGATTCCTAATTTCTAAGAATGAAGAATATGTTCTTCATCCACAGTTTCATATTTTATCAGAAATAATGTTACCTACTTCGTAGGGCTGAATTTTAGAATTCAGAATATGTATAATGATCCTAGATGCATTTATCATTCATTTATTTATCCTGTCATCCTCAGTTCAATGAAGAAGTAGTAGAATTATGAGATCATCCAATGGGGGGGTTCCACAGCCAGTATTTCCGTCTTGAATATTTGTCTTCTGGTTCTTAACCCACCCAGTATGATGGGGTAGAGTTGAGGTTGACCAGATGTTTCCTCTACAGCTCTTCCCAGTGGGGAGATCCTTAATACTCTCTTATGTCATTTAACCCTCACTGAATTTCTATGCAGTGCTACCCTCCTTGCTTTGAAACAAGAGAAGCAAACCCCAGAGACCTTGATGTTGGTCTAAACTCAGATAGCTGATTAGTGCCTGAACTTAAAATCAAGTATAGGACTTATGATCAAGAAGTAAACTTAAGGAAAAGCCATCCTTGGGCACAATGTAGGTTCCTGCAACTTTTCTGTGTCTTGTGGGTTTTTCTTTTGCTTTGCTTTTAAAGTTCTCTAATAACAGATCCCAAACCTAGATGGCTATGTGTTATCAGGTAGATGAGAGACTAGGATCGAGGGCATGGTTCAACCATAGCTTTGCACAGTTGCTGTAGGGTTATGGGCAATTATTTTTTACTGGGTTCTGCTATTAGCCAGAAGAAGGAGAATTAGATTGTTAAGAAGGTGCAAAATGGCCATTATAAAATCAGGCAAGCTACTGTAGGTTGGGAACAAATTCCATGATGGAACTGCATCCTTCCTGCTATCAAAGAAAGAGCCAAGAAATCATGCCAAGAGTTTCTTGGATGAAAAATGACATTTTCTGCTTTGAAGACAGAAGCAGAAGCTCTGATTGGAGAGTTATATTATGAAGAATTCTAAAATATTTATCATCATTTTAGGTCATTTGTTCATTTACCCTTTTAATGCTCATTTCTTTTGTGCCACTAGGTTGGGCTTAAAAGGCAAGGGGTGGCAATTCTCTTTGTTTTGTTTTGTTTTAAACTGAGACAGTGCCTTGAGGGTTTTTTTGATTATTATGAATAAAGCCATATTTTCTTTATCCATGTATCCCCTTGTTCCTATTGACACAAATCAGGAATCTTCTCCATCCCTCAGTTTAAAAAAAAAAAAGAGTTTCTGAGAAATACTAGAGTATGGAATATTCTTTCTGAAATATGGCCTTTGTCATCAATGAGAATGCTAGATTTTATCTGATTTGGCTTATAAATTATTGCTATAGTTTCTCAGTAACTTTCTGCAGTCTGAGTATTTCAAGAAGAGGGAAACTGGTAAGAACAATTCAATTTGCCATTGCTTCCAGTGACCCTGGAGGCTTCTTTTTGGATTTGACTCGGGGACCTTCTAGTCCAGGTGGTGTTGTCTGCTCTGCATTCCAATGAAGATGTCCTTCCTCTCTGGCCTGTGAGCAGTCTGCACAAGTCACCACCAGTCATTGTCCTCTGTCCTTGAGGCTCTGCAGGGAAGCTATCTAGCTTATGGGTTTGTGCCCCGTGGAAGACAAACAGGACAAAGGCCACAGTCTTATAATCATCTGGTATCTTCAGCATATGGCATGCAGCTAGAACTCAAAAGATATATATTTTTCAGAACAGTACTAGATTGTAAAATGACCACTGGACTATAGAGAAGTGAAATGTTGTTTCTGCCTATACAAGATTAACTGTTTCAAATTTATCAATTATATTAAAAATGCTGAAAAGGTGAGTTATCTCCCAGGCCCAAATTTATTTCCCAGGTTGTCACTATTCAGCTTATATAATAGAAAAGGTCTATATTTAAGGTATTATTTGTGTTTCTCTGGCTTGAAGGATGCTTTTGTTACTGGACTCATACCTTCCTATTTTGGCTCCGAATCCAGCAGACAAGAAAGAGGTTTGAGTCAGCTACTGCTTAACATCACACAAGCCTTGGAGAGAAGACCATTATATAAGATAATGTGTATTTTAAGGTTTTTTTTTCTCTACAGCCAATACCTAGATGGCACCTTCAAACTTCATAAAGGTGTTGCTACCTAATGTGTGGGAAAAAGAGGTCCCCTGCTTGCTCTGGAGTCCTTATAAGTAGAAAAAAATAAAAGCAGTTGATTAAGGGTTAGCAATTTTCTTTTCTTTCTTTACGCGTACTTGTAACTCATTTAATACAGGAAGTGGGCTGAGTTTTCTTCTTTCCAATTCAACTGTCAGAGAACTTTCTTGCCAGCCTGCTATGGTTACCATGACAACAGGACCATGGTGGCAGGAATATGATCTCATGGGCCTTGTGTCAATAGCATCAGATCATCATGCTTGAGGAT
Organism: Sigmodon hispidus; assembly: GCA_004025045.1. Classification (NCBI taxonomy): domain Eukaryota; kingdom Metazoa; phylum Chordata; class Mammalia; order Rodentia; family Cricetidae; genus Sigmodon; species Sigmodon hispidus. Next base: position 108,444 of record PVIH01004684.1, on the reverse strand, counting down.
AATTTTGGCAATAAGTTTCAGTTATGCATACAGGATTTATTAACATTTGATTGGTTACTGGAAATACGGTTTAATTATAGATCAGGACTGCTAATAAAAGCATGCTCACTGAGGTTAGCGGTTTCCCTTAGATGTTATCTTGAGTTATATGGCTCTACAATTTTTAAAGTGCTTTCAGGTACCATAACTATTTTAGTTGCCATTAGCTGAGATGGGCATTGTTATCTCTATTGTATTGAAGAAGAAACAGAGGCTTCTGCAATGTGCTTATGGAAGGTATCAGATCAACTCTTCAATACTCATGCACTTTAATTAGAGGATTCAGGAATCTTTATCCCCATGAAGAGAATTGAGGGATGTGAGGAAATTCTTTGAGGTGTGTAAGGTTGATGCTGAAAAGTCGGAGTTCAAATAATTTAAATATGTGTGTGACCAACAGCATTTTCCACATTGAAATCAACAGTCTACATGTGGGTGATGGTTTTGATCCTCTACACTACTACTGTAGCCTCCTTCTAGTGGCTTCCCTGATACTATGCACATAGACAGATGCACCTTGTCCTTCTCTACCAGTTAGAGCATGAGGCTTTTTTGTTGCTGGTTGCATTCATTTTTCCAACCATAAGCTCCCTGAAGGCAGGAACCATGACTTTCATTCTTAGTAAATAGAAATCCCAGTTTCTGGCACTTTACCTGCTACATAATAAATAGACTCACCATCAATACCTATCCCTTGTTAAATGGAAACCCATACATTTCCTTGAAGTAGATACTGCAGTTATTTTCATATAAAGCCTAGGGCTACTTGCCTAGGAATGGTGCCACCCACAGTGAGCTGGTTCCTCTTGTACTAATCAATAAATTAAAATACCCCATCACATGCCCACAGGCCAATCTGATCTAGCCAAATCCTCAATTGCTGCCTTGTCTCAAGTAACTTTAGGCTGTGCCAAATTGACAATTAATGCCAACTAGGATGCCGATGACATTTGGCTTTCTTGTTTTTTTTTTTAAATATTACTTTAATATTTATTCTGTTATAAATCAGATTTTTAAAAAGTAAATGTCTTGAGATGTTTTATCTTTGAGATGTTGGGAGTTGAGCCCAGGTCTCCAAATGCTAGGCAAATTAGCCACATTCTCATTTCTCAAACATCTAGATACACAGCATTTTAAATTAAAAAATAATTTAGGTAGAAACATATTATTTGTAGATAAAATCTAAAATTCTAAGTTGCTATCTACTGAAACTCAAAGGGAAAAAAAACCCACTAAATTCTAGAAAAAGCTAAAGTTTTTAAAAATTTATTTCGTGTGTGTGTGTGTGTGTGTGTGTGTGTGTGTGTGTGTGTGTGTGTGTGTGTACAAGCTCTGCAGAGGACATGTGGAGGCCAGAGGCTAACCTGTGGGACTCAGTTCTCTCCTTCTATCACGTAGGTTCCAGAGATTGATCTCAGGTCACTGGACATAGTGGCAATCACTTCTCTCTGCTGAACCATCTGAATAGGCCCTAAAATACTATCTTTAAATATAAGTTTTTGTAATACAGTAAATTATAAGAACAAATAGATATAAATTAGGAATGAAGTTAAATATTTGTTTATGGGTCAATGGTCAATTGGGTCAATTTATATTTATAAATGCAAGAGTGATTGTATATGTTGATATAGTGCCCTATGGTTTTCATTAAAAATGGCTCTTATTCTCACCAAAAAGAAAATTATAATGTAGAGCCTATAAAATATGAACATAACAATACAAATTGATTTTTGATTATAAAAATTTGTTATTCCTGGGTTAGAGAGATAGATAATTGGTTAAGGGCACTGGTTGTTTTTGCACAGGATCTAGGTTCAATTCAAAGCAGCCATATGGTCACTCATATGGTGGCTCATAACTGCCTATAACTCCAGTACCAGTGGAGCACAGACATAAATGCCTGCAAAATAACCCAACATCAAAACCAAATAATTACAAACAATTATATTATCTTGCTGCCAAACAAAACAAGAGTTTAGATGACCTTATATTGGTGTAGACAAGGAAGAAGTCGAGTTGATTACTCTCGTGCAAGACTATTTTAATGAAGCAACTTTTTATTATGTAGCTTTATGTGGTACCCTTTCCCGGGAAGGTGACTGTATAGTGCCTGATGCTAAACTCATTAGTTAACTCAAATTTTTTCATTTGCAAAGAGAGGTTTCAGGAAAGAAAATATTTTATTTAGCAAATTAAAATTCAATATTATGTTTTGCAATGCTGTGAGCCCACCCACCTACCATACTGCAGATATGCTGCTATTCATATGCTTGAATGAAATACTGTGCATGTTTCTCACTCACTACAAAAGTAACTGCATATGCACACAAGGAAAGGATAGAAGGAAATTAATGATTGCATTGGGAGACACAGCTCACTTGGTGGAGTAATTGTTTAGCATCAATGAAACCCTGGGTTCAAGTCCACAAACTGGGTATGATGGCATAAAACTACTTCCAGATATGTGGAAGCAGGAAGATCTTCCTTAGCTACATGGTAAATTTAAAGCCAGCCTGGGCAAGGTAAAACCCAGTTTAAAAACAAACAAACAAAACACACACACACACACACACACACACACACACACACACTAATTGAATAAATAAATATAAAAACCCAAACATACATAAAATTATCCCAATGAAAAATGATTGCAAATAATTTTAACAGTTCAAGATCAGATATTTTTCAAAATATACTTGTCATGAAAATCTTCCCTCTATCATTAGGACTCAAGGGCCATCAAGAGTAAGGCATTCCCTAGCATCTCAAATGTATGTGTAGAGGGACTGGATACAACTTTTGGTTTTAGGGTAGCAACAAGAATGGCCACAAAAGAGTACCAGCAACCACCATCCACTTCATGCTAATGCCTGGGCAGTCAGTGTCTGTAGCAGGCTGAGCAATATTCTCAAAGAACCAGGTCTGTGTGCACAGCATTTACAGTTATTGATTGAGAGAAGGAATCTCTGCAAGTGTGTTTAAATTAAGGATTTTGAGAAAGGAAAGATTATCCTGGATGATCTATATGGGCCCTAAATACAAACCCTTGTATTTGGTAGAATAGAGGCAAAGGGAGATTTGATAGACAGTAGGGAGGCAGTGTGACAACAGAGACAGAGAGTAGAATGAAATGGTCATAAATAAGGTTTGCCAATCAGCTACCAGATGCTAGGGGAAGGCAGATGCCTATTTTCCTATAAAGCCTCCTCAGGGAGTGTGGCTTTGCCAACATCTTTACTATTGGTCCACAAATGATGACTTGAGACTTCTGGCCTCAACAACCTTGAAAGAATAGTCTTTTTTTTTTTCCTTTCTTTTTTTTCTGAGACAGGGTTTCTCTGTGTAACCTTGGCTATCCTAGAATTTGCTCTGTAGACCAGGATGGCCTATAATTCAGAGATCTGCCTGTCTCTACCTCCCAAATGCTAGGATTAAGGGCATAGACCAGGCCTAAAGAAGCATGCTTTATGGTGGGGGATAGAGTGTTGTGCTGGGGATTAAATTCAGTCATACATTATCACTTAGCTGCATTTTTTTAGAAGCCAGCTAGTATGTATCAATGCGTTACAGTTGCCATAAGAAATTTAGTTAAACACACCTAAACACTGATACTATCATGCAGCTGAACTTTGGTTTATTTTTCCTAAGCTTCTCATATTCTTATTCCTTTGTTTCTTTGTCAAGCTAACAAAAAGCATTGTTTTCCTCTCAGTTGATTTTCTTAAATATAGAACTACAAATTCTTGTATAACCTCATTCATCTGTATAGTTTGAACCTGCTTTTTTAAATCAGTGAGTATAATCAATAGCTAAGTAATATACTTACTTCTCTTTGTTGGGAAAAAAATCCAATGATTTGTTATATGCAAAAACATTGGTTTTTAAGTCTAGAGATTTGATGACAAATGTGACACATTGCCTGGTCTCACTTAAATTCTTGTTGCGATAAAAAGAATTTTATCAAGTCACGAACAACAAGAGCAGTGTGTGAAGATGCCATGGGAGGAGGAGGATGGGGATGCAGCCACCATTCAGATTTCTGGCTTAGATGATTGAAAAAATAGCAAAGCCCCTCTGACAGGGGAACTTCAGGAGAGCAGATCTGAAGAGGATGCTGGCTTGAGGTGTCTGTAGCATCTCCACATGGAATAATAGGCCTGGTGTCAGGCTTAGCCCAGACATGGGCGGTAGAGAAAGAAAATAAATCAGTTTGACTGTCTTGTGTTCTTGGGGAGGAGGGGTGGGTGGGAAAGGTGTGGACTGGTGGAGGCACAAGGGATAGTAAAAGTCAATGGAATTCCAAGAGGTTTTGAAGGAACAACACAAAAAGCTAACTAAGGTGTCTCCATTGCAGATAGTCTTGAATGTGACTCCAGAGTTTAGATTTTAAAGAATAGTACATATTGAATAATAGAGGTTTAAGTTAGGGGATTGATAGGATTCTAATTTAGCTCTATAAGAAGAATCCAGGAAGGTTTATGTTTGAAGAGTTTAGTTGGCAGGTTAATATGATGATCCAGAACAAGGGGCAGGGAGAGCCTAGAGTGCTTCAACATTATGTGCCTGTGTGTGTCAAGGTAATTCCACGAGGCATTCCTTTCTAGAAAGATCGACTCTTCTGTCTGTAAGGTACAAAAAGAGGAAACCATTGTGTTCTGAGGAAAGCATTCGGTGAATGGCGTGACCCAGTTTATTTACTAAGAACCTGGTGAAAGTAGGTTCAGCACCATGTGATGCCACCAAATCCGGCAGCTGCAAGTTAAGAAAAACCATCCTATGGGATGGACAGTGGCTGCTCTCTGAGTGGGTGGCCAGGGGTCACAGACGTGAATGAAAACAGTTGTCCTGTTGTTCCCTTGATGGAGAAGCTGACAAACGGAGTGAGTTCAACTCAATGAGCAACAAAGCCCAAGAGTGACAGCTTTGCTTCATGGTTTGCTTTGTGAAAGTCTCTGCTGAGCTGATGTGGTGGTGGGAATGGCAGCTTTGACCTTGACCCTCGACAACACGGCAGCAACATTTCTGTAACCATCTAGTTGAGGCTCTTCATTCTCCATAGTTAACCGGGGTGATTTCTCCAATAGTATTTTTGAAAATTATGTGAAATAGTAAAAATATGTTCTTTAGATTCAGACAGATGAATGTCAGTGAAATTCTCCTTCCTCCCCGACACCAAGGAAAATTATTTAAGCCTGCCTGAGACTTAAATAGGAGAATTTTATGACTTCTTAATAAAGTCTTATGACTTCTTAATATGACTTGGCAAATCTGGGCTGTAGAGGGACAGGAAGCCATATTTGTGGTCTCCATGAAGTTATTTATTGATAATAGGTTGAAAAGAAGACTTCAGAAGAAATCATCTAGGGATGATAGGAGAGCCTCCCCTAAGAAGCATACATATGGTTTTGTTGAGGATATTTGGTTTGCTTAATTTGCCACAACTCTGTCCGGAACCATTTTTTCGTTTGACATAAAATCTTCTAGAAATTTTAACTGGCAAGTTACGCCTTAATTCCTGTTCACCTTCAAGTTGGATAATGCAGATATACATGCATTTAGAAGAACTAGCAAACCCTTTTCTGTGGAATGTTGCAAGGTGCCTCAGCTTATTGTGACTGTGTGGATTTACTCCTAACAGAAAACAACAAATAAAATGCATATATATAATCAATTTAAAAAATGTTTAGGAGGCTCCATAAACATGCTTTCATAAATGCATGCTGCCTGCCAACGTGCCTGACTTGAAGAGTTACCATAACAACCAGCAGCCCTCCCAGCAGCCTTGGTACTCGGAAGTCTCAGATCCTTCACTAAGAATTATTATTATCTTGTCTTGAGCCTTCTAGCTCAACTGTTTAAAGTGTGGTACTAATAAAGCCATGGTAGAAGATTCAAAAGCACATATTAGTGACAAAATTCTCTCCATGGATCCTCTTCCAAGACAGCTTGTTCATTCATTCAAAAATAATTATTGAATGCCAACAGTTATTCAGGTACTGTTCTATATGTGAGCGAAAAAGTTATAAAACACAAAGCCAAAAAACTTACATTGAATCAAAACAACATAAGGGATAGGGAGTATGAGGAGGAGTCCCACAGAGATGTTGCCTGGAGCTCTTGGGAGTCCACTGAATCAAGAATAGCCCCTGGGGAGCCATAAGAAAAAGAGCTAGGCTCTCCAAGGGTAGGCAACTGTCAACTGTCATTGGAATGGGCAGTCTGTAGAGTCTCCAGAGGTGAGATCAGACTGTGTTCCTGGAAATGGGCTGGCACCTTGGAGCTCATTTCCTATAGAGGAGCACCTAATCCAGTCTTGTTATTGGGATGAGGAAATCAGACCTCCCTGGAGTGGATGCACCAGGCTGAGTTGATCCACCTGCGGACTTCCTGCCCATTTTGGGGAGGGGATGGGAGATGGGGTGCAGGGAGGCTGAAGGCTGACTGGGAGAGATTGGGAGAAGGGAAGGAAGGGGATACATGGAAAAAGCACCTTTAAAAGATTAATTAAAAAAATTTAAAAAGACTTCAAGCCTGAGAAACTCAAAATACTAACCCAACCAAAAATAACAATAAAGTTGAAAGTTTTAGTGATGCCTCCAACCCGGTGTGAGAGGTAGTGGGGGCAGGGGTGTCAGCCACTAAATAAGCATCAAGTAAATTCACAAGCAGGTGTATAGGAAGGGTGACAGGCACAGTGTTAAGGCGTGAGAAATGTCTTGATGTGGAGACATCAGAACAAAGATTTATTCTGCGTAATAGTATTTCAGCCAGTGCTGCAGGGGGCTGGGAGGGTCCTCGCTGGATGTAGTGATGAAGAGGAAGGATGAAAGAGTGGCAGAGTGGCTCACTCAAGGCAAGAATGCTGTGATGCAATCAGAGGGGAAGATAAGGCCAGTGCATGAAGGGTCTTGTGTGCCACTGAAAAGATTTTAGATCTTATTCTTAGTGAGATGGAAAACTAATAGAAGGTCTGAACAAAGAATAACATGAGCAATCCTACAATTCAGAAAAATCTTTTTTGTCTTTAGGGGACTTTAGGGCCAAGAAGGAGAAGGGACCATTTAGGAGGCTGCTATAATAATTCAGGCACAAGGCAATGATCACTCGGTATAGGTGGCAAGTATTGAGAAATCTTGAGTCTCTGGATATTTTTAGAATTATTAGAGTCGGCTGACAAAATACATGCAGAGTGGTAAAGAAATTCAAAGGTGATTGAGGTTTTTCTTTTGAGCACTAGAAGAATGAAGAATCCTACCAGAAGACTGAGAAATAAAAGCATGTATAAGTGTGCATGTGTGTATGTGCATGTTCATGTGTGTGATATAGAACCTAGGATGAAATTCTAGATATGTTAATCTTGACATTTCTATGATTCATCTAAATGGGCACATCCAAAAGGCATTTGGATATTATAGTGACATACTTTTACAGACGCCAGAGCTCAGGATGAGTTCTGAACTAAGGACATAACTGTGAAAGTCATTAGAGTATATATGGAATACAGGGACATGGGACTGAATGAGGTCATCTGGGAAGTAAAGGTGTGTATGGAAAAGAAGACCAAGGAGTAAACCTTAGTGCAACAATTGGAGGAGAAACATCCAATAAGGAAGGCTGAGAAAAGATCAGAAAGATAGAAAACAAGAGACCTACCATGTGAGAGAGAAAAATTTCAAGGGGAAGACACTCATCATTCAAGCCTAATACTGATGACAGGCAAATAAAATAAGAGCCCCAAGCAGATGACTGGATTTGTCTATAAGGATGTCATGGTAACTGCGTTTTGGCCAGTTTTGGCAGAGGAATAAAGAGAAAATGACTTGTGTTAGAGGAGGAAAAGAAGATTGCTGTTAGAGCTCTGAAGAGCTTTTGCTATAATAAGTTGAGCATGCGTGCTAGCTTGGGGGCAATACAGGGTAACGAGTGTTTCTAAAATTCAGGTTAGAAGTTACTGCGATCTGTATAATATGCTTGCATATTGACTGGGATAATCAATGGGGAGTGGAAAGCTATAGTATAGGAGATGAAGAGAGAAGAAGAGAGAGAAATTGTGTAGGTTTTAGGTAGGCTTGAATGAAGTTTCAATCATCCCTTCTAAAAAGTTAAATGAACACCTATAATGTGTCTCATGTGTAACCAAGTACCAGGTCCAGAGGATCGAATGAAGCATGTTTCTATTAACAAAAAGTTTCTTTCCTAGAAGGGAATAAATAAATATTTTCTTAAGTAATTTACATTCAATGTATGTAATGACTATGCCAGAGAAACATACCCATGGTTTGTTTCTGACACACTGAATCTTAGGCTACCATCTCACTATAAACTGAGAAATCTAACACTTTCTTTCCCAAAATATATCAATAGTACTGACCAGAGTAAATCAGGCAAGAGTCCTGAGCATGAGTTAACATTGTAGCATACACAAATAAAGCCATGAGGGGAAGCTGGAAAATATTTTGAAAGGCAATATCAGTAATACTTGGTGACTGGTCAAAGTAGATTCAGATTAATGAGAGTGGGAGTCAGGGAGAAACAGCAGGCCTCCCTAATTTGGAATCCCACAGAAACAAGTTTCTGACTTCACAGACTGACAAAAACCTGTCCAACCATCTCTCTTCCTGCTCCTCCTCTCCTCTTTCCCTCTTCTTCCTCATTTTTAAATCCCTTCTCCCCTCCTCTCCTACCTTTCCCTTCTCTTGTGGTTCTGGGAATCTAACGTAGGACATTTTGAAGGTCAGGTAAAAATGTCTCTACTGAGCTACACACAGCCCTAAGGCCTTATCTTTTTTTTTTCTTCTTTTTTTTTAAGAAGGTGTTACCAACTCCTGATGATTTCTGAGTGTTAAAAGGTGGCATATATTCCTGCTGGTAAAGATAAAATTCTAGGCATGCTTTATGTATGATATTACAAACACAGGAAACTAAGGTAAAGTCAGTATTACTAGAATGCTTTTTGATGCAACATAAGAAAACTATAGAGAAGGGGGAGAAAGAAATAGAGGAGGAGGAGGCAGGAAGGCACAGAGTTCTTGGTATTAATTTCCTTATTTTCCCATGAAGTAACTGGGGAAACTCAATGAAAACCAATATAAACATACAATTGCAGTTCACAGTGGGCCCATACTTTATGGGTCTTATGAAAACACTGTAACTAACCCAAAGAATCTGGGAGAAAAGAACCCATGTGATGTAGACATCTTCTGGGACATCTCCTCCAAGGAAGGAGTCACACGATATCATGCAACCTTTTTCAAGTTTTCCATTCCAGAGGGATGGGACCAACACCCTTAGATGACAGGTGAGGCACAGTTGTGTCTAAGGGTATAACCTGAACAATCAAAATACAAATATGAAGTACCATTTAAGTTCAGGTATGGATGAACTGGAAAGTCAGTCCTGATAAATTGATGGCATCCTTACAGCATATCCATGGATGTTGAGAACACCAGCAAAAACAGAAAGAACACAAATAAAGCTTCAGGGGGCCTGGAATCTTCTATTCCAGTTCTCTTTAGCTTTTAGAATTTATTAGACCCCCTCATATTTTTAATAGTAGCCTGGGGTAGCTCTGAATGTTTTGGAAATTCTCAAATGCTCTTGCCTTGAATGTTTTTTTTATATACAAGCAAGGAGGTAAGTCTATATGCTGTTTACATTTCCCTTCTCATAGGCTAACAGTCTGCCTGGATTTGGTCTCTACAAAATGTTAACAGACTTGGGGAGGGGGGAATGACTACTGAATGTGTGTTCGTAGGTCCAACTAGCATTTTCCAAAAACAATAGAGTATTTATCAAGGCTTGACTCATGATGGAAACTTTAAAATACCTTTGGGGGAAAATAGAGCATACTCCCTCTATATATACATACATATATATAGTAGCATATATATGTATATATATACACACATATATATATATATGCTTTGCATGGCCTGTAAGAAGTTATTTCTTGAGGTAGAATTACAGCTTTTTGTTGAAGAATATATCAATTTTCCAAGCATCTTTTAGCAAGCTCACAGACAAACTCCCACCTCAGTAGACTGAATAATCTGCCTGTGGAATACCACATTAAGACTGGGTGCTGGTCTATGGAACTTTCTCTAAAATTGACCACATACTCATTTATAAAATAAATATGAATAGATACAAAAATGGGAATAACCCCTTGTATCCTATTAATCACCATGGACTAAAGTTAGAGTTCAACAACAACACAAACCACAGAAAGCCTACAAACTCATGGAAACTGAACATCTCTCAATTGATTCACCTCTGGGTTAAGGAAGAAGTAAAGAAAGAAATTAAAGCCTTTAATTCATTCTAGAATTCAATGAAAATGAATACACAACATACTCAAACTTATGGGATGCAATAAAGCAGTGCTAAGAGAAAAATCCATAGCACTAGATGCCTACATAAAAAAATTGGTGAAATCTCAAACAAGAGACCTAACAGCACAGCTTAAAGCTTTAGAACAAAAAGACACAAACTCACTCAGAAGTAGATGACAGGAAATAATCAAACTCAGGGCTGAAATCAATGAAACTGAAACAAACAGGAAAATACAAAGAATCAATGAAACAAAGAATTGGTTCTTTGATAAAGTCAACAATCTCCAAACTAACTAAAAGGCAGAGAAAGAGTATCCAAAATAAAACCAAAATAGGAAATGAAAAGGGGGACATAACAACAGACACTGAGGAAATCCAGAGAATCATTAGGTCATACTTCAAAAACTTGTACTCCACAAAATCAGAAAACCGGGCAGCTTTCTGGACAGATACCACTTACCAAAATTAAGTCAAGGCCAGATAAATGACCTAAATAGACCTGTAATCCCCAAGGAAATAGAAGCAGTTATTAAAAATCTCCCAAGCAAAAGCAGCCCAGGGCTAGATGGCTTCAGCACAGAATTCTGCAAGAATTTCAAAGAAAAACTAATACCAATACACCTCAAACTGTTTCCACACAATAAAAACTGAAAGAATATTGTCAAACTCTTTTTTATGAGACTACAGTAACCCTGATACCCAAATCACACAAAGATTCAACAAGAAAAGAGAATTACAGAACAATCTCCCCCATGAATATTGATGCAAAAATACTCAATAAAATATTGGCAAACTGAATTAAAGAATATATCAAAAATAATCATCCACCATTATCAAGTAGGCTTGATCATTCCAGAGACACAGGATTGGTTCAACATATAAAAAACTGTCAATGTCATCCATCATATAAACAACCTGAAAGAAAAAATCACATGATCATCTCCTTAGATACTGAAAAAGTATTTGAAAAATCCTCAATACTCTTTCATGATAAAGGTCCTGGAGAGTTCAGGGATACAGGGAAAATACCTAAACATAATAAAGGCAATATACAGTAAGCTGATAGCCAGCATCAAACTAAATGGAGAAAAACTCAAAACAATCCCACTAAAATCAGGAACAAGACAAGGTTGTCCTCTCTCACCTTATCTATTCAATAGAGTTGGCAAAATTTTAGCTAGAGCAATAAGACAACAAAAGGAGATGAAGGGAATACAAATTGGAAAGGAAAAAAGTCAAACTATTACTATTTGCAGTTGATATGATAGTATATATATATAAATGATCCCCAAAATTCTAACAGGGAACTTATACAGCTAATAAATACCTTCAGCAATGTAGCAAGATATAAGATTAACTAAAAAAAAGGCCCTCATACACAAATGTTAAAAGGGCTGAAAAAAAAAAGTCAGGGAAACATCTCCCTTTACAATAGCTGCAGATCATGTCAAACATCTTGGGGAAACTCTAACCAAACAAGTGGCAAGAACTTTAAGTCACTGAAGAAAGAAATTGAAGAAAATATCAGAAAATGGAATGATCTCCCATGCTCTTGGTTAGGTAGGATCAACATATTAAAAATGACAATTTTACCAAAAGCAATCTACAGATTCAATACAATCCCCATCATTTTTGCACAGACCTCAAAAGAACAACACTCAACTTCATATGAAAAAGCAAAAAACCTAGGATTGCCAAAAAATCTTGTTCAATAATAGAACTTTGGGGAGCATCACCATCCCTGACTTCAAGTTATAATATAGAGCTACAGTAATAAAAATAGCTTGGTACTGGCATAAAAACAATAATTGTGGATCAATGGAATCAAATCAAAGACCCCACCATTAATCCACATCTATGAACACTTGATTTTGGGCCAAATATATTCAATGAAAAAAAGATAGTATCTTCAACAAATGGTGCTGGCATAACTGGATAGTGGCATGTAGAAGAATGCAAATAGATTCATATTTATTGCCCTGCATAAAACTTAAGTCCAAGTGGATCAAAGGACTTGACATAAACCTGGTTACACTGAACTTGATACAAAAGAAAGTGGGAAATATCCTTGAACTCATCGGCACAGGTAACCACTTCTTAAATATAACACTAGCAGCACAGACACTAAGAACAACAATTAATAAATGCAACCTCCTAAAACTGAGAAGTATCTGTAAGGCAAAGGACATGGTCAATAAAATAACAGGCTACACAATGGGAAAAGGTATTCACCAATCCCACATCTGACAGAGGACTGCTCTCTAAAATATAGAGAGACCTCAAGAAACTAGAGGCCAAAAATCCAAGTAATCCAATTAGCAAATGGGGTTCAGAACTAAAAGGGAATTCTCAACAGAAAAATTTTAAATGGCTATAAGACACTTAATAAATTGCTCAATATCCTTAGTCATCAGAGAAATACAAATCAAAACAACTCTGAGATAGCCCCTTACACCTATCAGAATGGCTAAGATCAAAAACACAGATGATAGCCTATGCTGGAGGGGATGTGGAGCAAGCAGAACACTTCTCCATTGCTTGTGGGAATGTAAACTTGTACAGCCACTTTGGAAATCAGTATGGCGGTTTCTTAGAAAACTGGGAATCAATTTCCCCAATGATCAAGCAATACCACTATTGGACATGTACTCAAAGGATGCACATTCTTACCCCAAGGGCATTAGCTCAATTATGTTCATAGCAGCATTATTCATAACAGCCAGAATCTGAAAACAATCTAGATGCCCCTCAGCTGAAGAATGGATTAAAAAATTGTACATTTACACAATGGAGTATTACGCTGCAGTGAAAAAAAATGAAATCCTAAAATTTGTAGGCAAATGGATGAATCTGAAGAATATCATCTTGAGTAAGGTAACACAGACCCCGAAAAATATGCATGGTATGTACTTATAAGTGGACTTTAGACATAATGCAAAGGATAACCAGGCTACAATTCACAACTCCTGAGTGCCTAGGTAACAGGAGGAAGTTAAGAAAAATATTCAAAGATCCCTCTGGGAAGGGGAATTAGAGACAATCTCTGGAGTAAACTCAAATCATGGGACGGGGAAGGAGAGGGGGATCAGAGGAGCTGAGGAGAGATTATGAGAGAATGGTTTAGTGAGGGGAGCAATAGAGAGGGAGAACAAAGAAATAGATAGCTTGATAGAGGGAGCCATTTTGATGTTAGAGAGAAACTTAGTGCTAGGGAAACACCCAAGAACCTACAGGATGACCCAGGCTAGAACTCCAAGCAATAGTGAAGAGGGTGCCTAAACAGGACTTCTCCTATAATCAAATGAAAGACTACTCTAATTACCATTTCAGAGCCTTCATCTAGCAACTGATAGAGGCAGAAGCAGAGATCCATAGCTAAGCCCAGGTCAAGCGCCTGGTCCAGCTGAAGAGGGAGGATTAGTTATTTGAGCAAAGGAATCATGAGGAGGAGACACACAGAGATGGCTGACTCGAGCTATTGGGAGCTCACGGGCTCTGAAATGACAGCTGAGGAAACTTCATGGAAAGGAACTAAATCCTCCAAATGTAGATTATAGTTGAAAAGTGTGGGCAGTTTGTAAAGCCTCTTGCAGTTGGGCCAGCGTTTATTCCTGGTGCATGAACTGGCTTCTCAGAGCCCATTCCCTACAGAGGAACACCTAACTCAGCCTTGATACTGGGAGGAGGGACTCAGTCCTAACTCAACTGAATATGCCAGACAGAACTGATTCACCTTGGGATTCCTTGCTCTCCCTGGGGAATTGACCAGGGGATGAAGTGGGGGTGGGGAGCTGAGGGAAGACTGGGAGGAAGTGGGAGCAGTGGTGGGTGTGGTTAAAATAAAGACTTTTTAAATAAATTAAAAAAGAGACTGGGTGCTGAATGTGGTGGGTAAGGAAAGGGAGGGAAGGGATGCTTGTAGAAGATGCTCACTGAAACGCAAAGACAACTGGACTGGGGAATCTCACACCATCCCACTGTCAGGTACTTTGGTCAAGTGCCAGATTCTTTATTAAACCTATCACCCATGATCCTGGTATTTCCACAATCTGAGATGTTAGCAGTGATCCAAAAGCACTGTCAGCATTTCTTAGTGTTTGAGAAAGGAGATGTCAAGGGGTTCTTGGTTTCCAGGGAGGAAAACCACAGAGTTGGAGAAACAGGGTATGTGATGCTTCATCTAGTGGGGACTTATAAAACTTTGGTGTTTCCTTTCAGTACAGGATCTCAGTCTGAATAGGCTGCCTCCTGTACAGAATCATTTCCCTCTGTGATAGCAATCATCGATAACACCAAACCAATAAATGTCTTCAAAATTTGTCAGCACAGAGATCCACAAGATCTTAGAAAGTTTGGCTTGCTTTCTTTGTCTCTAGAAACTGTGTGGACCTGGCAGTACCTTGCAGAGTGCTGGGTGCCTTCCAGGTCCTCTGGTCTATTCTGAGCTTCCCTCACCAGGTGGATGGTGGGAACTTTACTTTTTTAAAAAAAATCATGTCTTCTATTTTCCCCCACAGATCAGATTTCCTTTTATAAGATGGAATCATCTTTTGCTGAGAAAGGGATAAAGACACCTTATTTGAAAAGACACTATAAAATGTATCATAAAAGATTCTATGAGTGCACCATATGTTGAAAACTGAAAATGAACAGCATTTATATAGAAATTTTCCCAGTCCTTCAACCAGCTGGTTGAATGACCATCAACCAGTCACATAACTTCTCTGTATCAATTTCTTCATCTAGCAAATATGTGTAATACTTTCTTATCTCTTGGGACTAATTAGAATCTACATACTGCAATGGATTCTGAAAATTCCCATTTCAAACTCTCATATTCTATAAATAGCATGTGGCTGGCCATGGGAAGACACAGCATCATTAGTTTCTGTTTTGGTTTCATGGTTGGTGAAATTAGGACACAGACCATGAATGAGTTATCCACGACTGAGTCAGAATGAGCAGTGCAGAAGGAAGCCTGAAGCCTTCACCTGAGCTCTAACTGCTTCCTGTTGGGATGCTGTTATGCACATGGAGAACTGAGGTGCAGACCTTAGCCCCCGTGACAGCTCATCTGAATCTGTCTGAATGGCTCTAGAAATCCCAGTCAATAAACAGGAACTGGCTTGTTCATCTGTACATTCCTCTCAAATTGGTTGAAATAAATCCTCAGCACTTGATTTTCTGACCTGATTCTCAGCCATTCAGCACCAGCCCATGGCCTGGCATTGTGAGAAATTTTCCAGTCTGTTGGGTGGAAGTAATCCAATCCTGTGACTGGGGAGAGAAGGAGAGGATAGAGACAGGATCCAAGGAAACACTCTTGATTCTGCAGCCTAAGAGAAGTAGAATTTGATGGTAGCAAGTCTGGATAGATGAGAGGTTATTGAAATATCAAAAATAGACTAATCTCAGGGAACAGGACCACGCTGGCTCGGAGCATGGAGATAGCTAAAGAGCAGAACACTCCATGTCCAATTCTTCTGGGCATGATCAGCTGGTGCAGCAGAATGAGACAGATGGGACCATTTCGGGGCCAGAAAAGTGGGCCTCCCTCCTACTGGGTTGGAAGAAGGACTGAGGAACTAACAGAGATGCGATAATGGAGGAAGGAGGTATACTCTGAGGGCGCATCAGTATCTAGGGAGCATAGAGCAAAAGAGGGGTGCGGTTAAAAAAGGTGGTGTAACAGAAAGCACTAACTCCAGGATAAAGAAGTTGTCAAGGGTGCATTCAGTTCATGTTCCCTCCAACACAGCCTAGGGGCTCTGGGTCAGGCTGTCCTCCTCACTGTTCCAGACAGAAGGTCCCAAGTCTGTCAATAGGTGGCAGGCCACAGTCATTTAGCCCAAAGCAAATCCTTGGTTAAAACTTTGGCTAAAAAGCAACCACATTCACAGAGACGATGACTCACATAGTAGTGTGTACATGCACATGTACAGGCTGAAACCATATGGGGTCCTAGCACAGAGAGGGAGAGTGGACACAGCCTCCTAGCCCTAACCAATGTGCAATTGACAGCTGCTGGCAAAAGAGAAATCAACTTTCTCCAATGGAGTCTCATGGAGATATCAACTAGACCTCGAGGCAGGCCCAATGCCCAAGAGTCACTGGTAACACAAAGTGACCCAATGGTATTTTTGAAAACTTTTTGTCTTATTTTGCTTTCTTGGGCACTTTTTTCTTTTTTAGTTTTACTGGTCTTGTTTATTTTTGTTTTTGTGTTCATTTCTTTGTTGTTTGTTTTTGTCTGATTTTTGAAAATAAAGTTTGGTGGGTAGGGAGCTGGAAGGATCTATAAGGAATTGGAGGAAGGAAAACACACGATCAGAATATAGTGTTTGAAAGAAAAAAGGTTTTCAATTAAAAATGCTTTTAAAAGTAATGTGTTATATGTGTCATGAAGTATGAGGGATAGGGAAAGACTGAGATCTGGGGAGGATCCAGGACCCACCAATTAGCAGAACTGGGGTGCCACAGCAGGACTGGTGAGCAGCCACAGACACACACCTTACTAGGTAAGCTAAGATCAGGTCTGAGATTTAGAGGCAGTGACCCAGGAGTACTGAAGTTACGTTTATGTTCAGAACCCAAACAGAGGAGGAGAATCCAGTGACAGATCTCCCTACTCCTAGGCCCATCCTCTATCTCACTGTCCATCTCTCAGGACTGACAATCCAGAATAAAACTTGTAAATGACCCTGCATAACTGGGATATGGAGAGGGGCAGGAGATACGATCTGGCTAAGTAGGGAAGACATTGACTGTCATACTCTGGACACTACCCTGGTCATTCATCTCCCAGTAAAAAGCTGTTCCACATCCCACTGAGATTTTAAAGGGATGATTCCAAAATGGAAAGATAGTGAAACTTGAAATTATCAGTGTTCATGAATAACTAGATGAAGGCTCCTCTAATATTTAATCCCATATTTATTATGTAAATAGCCATAAATAATGGATCAATTTCTTATTTACTCTGACATTTTATTTATGGTGGATTTGAGAAGGAAACATTATCTTGTGTCCTTAATTTTGAGATTTCAATGTTCACTTCGATGATCTCTGCCATTTGCCACAGCATGATGTATTTAAATGGACACTATACACGCTGATGCTTGCCATATATTTAGTAACTTTAAAAATAATCCTTAGTGATTTGCTGCTCTTCCATCTTGACATATGATTTTTGCCTTATGAAACATGGAAGACGATAGATTTTATATTTAGGGACCATTTGGTAGGGAGGCTGGTAGAGTAAAATTTAATTGATTTCTCCCCTCTGTAGCTCTTGAAGAAATAGCATGTGAATCCAGATTAGGTGGCATCATATGCATATTTTTGTAAAAAGGAATTTTTACTTGCTTAGGCTGAATTCATCTCTGTGAGTCTTACCTATATTGATACTTCCCTTTATCTTACTCTCAGAGACAAACATTACCATATTTTATTCCTTGTCTTTCCAGTACCATAGGCAGTGTTCAAACATAACCAGCAGGACCTCCTGCTCACACTATTTCCACCCATCCCCCATAGCCAGACTAGTAGTGTTAAGATCTTCTCATAAAGTTCTGCTGCTCCCAGTATTTTATACAGAATTATTCAAACCTTGTAACACAGCACTTGAGGTGCTAGTCCAAAATTATCTTTCTAACTTTACTTTCTGTGGCCCTCCCATTCCATTGCACACAGAGTCTGTAGCTACAGCGCTCTGCTTTCTGAGTATTATACCCCAGTCTTCCTGTCTGTTGGAGCATGAGGCTTTCTCTGCCTAGAAGTTCTGTACCAGTGGACACTTTAAACATGCACGGAAAAGGCTGACTCAGAGACTACTTTTGTGACATACTCCCCGACTCCCACAGTTAGTGAAGCCAGAGTCTCTTCCTGCATTTGAGGTATATCTGTGCTGATAATGTTTAATGCTGTCATTAGTGAGGATTTGTCTATGGATCCGTCTCTTCCATCTGCCTTTCTGATATTATGCCACACCAATGGCCATTCGCTGCTCATTATCTTTGCTTTCACACTGTGCTTTCAGAGTTAGTACCATCCCTAACACACAATAATGTTCAACAGACTAGTTTGGAATGAGTGGTTATGGTGTGTGGGATGTCATGAGTCCCTTAAGCTGAACTTTTTGACTTCTTGCTAAGATAAATATTTGCTTCCAGTCGTAGCTGTTAACAGTAACTTTTGGTTCTAGTTTTCAGCCTTCTCATCCAGCAGACAAGTAAGTCTTTCTCTTTACTGTTACACCACAGGCTGAGGCTCCTAGACATTTTAGCTAAACAAGAAGAAGCTTTAGGAGTGGTCTGCATCGTCTGCCAGTGAGGATGCCCTTCGTTGCCCCTTTTGTTTCTGACACAGCCACTATTGTTGTAAAGTTTTTGTTATAGTTTTTAGCTTAAACTTTTCATTAGCCACAGGCCATTTCTCCCTTTCTCCTCATCTTCTGTGACTGTAAATTATCCTGTTACCTCATTTGTAATGGGAACATATTTATTTTCTGTGATGATGGCTCCCTTGAGCCTTCCTTTTTCTTAGCTACATAAAGTTAACTTCCTCAGTGGTAAATTAAGGACAGATTACAAGCAGCCTGGGAACCAGGCTCCGTCACCACAGGGGCCGCCTACTCAGCCTCCTTCTGTTCAGCCATCCGAGAGCTGCAGCTGCTAAACCAGCTCTGGGCTGCTCTCTCCTGTCTCTCAGAGAGAGAGGGAGAGAGAGAGAGACAGAGAGAGAGAGAGAGACAGAGAGAGAGAGAGAGACAGAGAGAGAGAGAGAGAGAGAGAGAGAGACACAGAGAGACACACAGAGAGAGACAGAGAGAGACAGAGACAGAGAGAGAAGGGAGAGAAGAAAAGTCCCTTTCTTGCCAGCAGGATCTTGAGTTTTTTAGGCTCTCCTCTCTTCCTCTTTTTCCCCCTACCCCAGCTGCCTACCATCTCCTCCTACACCCAGACCAGCAGCAACTGCACTCCAAGACTCCCCCTCCTTCCAGCACTGCCGCTCAGTTTCCATAGCAACAGAAAATGTTGGTGGGAAGCAAAGATGCTGAACTGCACCGGAGGAGGAGGAGGAGGAGAATGTGGGCCTCTCTAGAGGCTTCAGATGTAGGGAAAGGAAGCACCTTGGGCTGGGGGGCTGGGGGGCTGGGGAGAATGAAGCCAGGCAAGGAGCCCTCAGGAAAGGAGTGAATTTGGATGTGTGTGTGTGTCGGGGGGTGGGCGGGGGGGATTGCCAAGTATATCGGCAAGTAGAAATTGCTTTGGTTACAAAAGTGAAATAGGAAGAAAGAGAAAGACTTATAAAAAGTAATAGAGAATCCAGAACACTGAGAACAAATGATCACATTTTGAAGGGTGAGTTGTGGAAGACAAGAAGTATAGTGGTAATATGGGGGGAGCGATGCTCAGTGCTTAACAATAATAATATATTTACACGGAAAACACAAACGATAATAATGGATCTGGGTTTGTGATGGTCCTGTCTTCTTTGAGCTCATGTAGTTATTAATATCTACTTCAAAAAAACTGTGAGTGAAGATCAGGAAAACAGTACATAAAGTAGGCACTCAAGAGTATGTAAGGGTAGATTTTCAAAAAATATAAAATGTCTTAGTAGAGGGATGTTATTTCAAATGGGGTTCAGAGCTAGAAATACCACTCAAAATTCACCTAGAATTGTGAAGTTATATGTTTTCTTGTTGAATTATTTTTGGTTTTGCATATCTCTAAGCATGTGTTGTCCTGCTAGCATGTGCCTAAGCCCATGACTCATATCTGATGCCTTGCTAGCATGTGCCTACGCCCATGGTTCATACATGCTGTCCCATTACCATGTGCCTAAGCCCAGGGTTCATATGTGATGTCCCATTACCACGTGCCTATGCCCATGGTTCATATGTGATGTCCCATTACCATGCAATATCCCATTACCATGTGCCTAAGCCCATGGTTCATATGTGATGTCCTATTATCATGTGCCTAAGCCCATGGTTCATATGTGATGTCCCATTACCATGTGCCTAAGCCCATGGTTCATATGTGATGTCCCATTACCATGTGCCTAAGCCCATGGTTCATATGTGATGTCCCATTACCATGTGCCTAAGCTCATGGTCTCATAGCAGTTCTCAGTGCTTTTTCGTTCACCACACAGAGCCTTTCCAGGCCTCTTACTAATCTTCCCACAATGCTTTACAGAGGCGTCTCCTATTTGTCCAGGCCACAGCAATACTGGTCTTGTAACTTTCTATTTCTCTTCTCTTTCCTTGATTCAAGGGGTTGCTACAGAAACCATGTTCCTTGCTTACAATCACACTCACAGTGGTCTGCTAGTTTTTTCTGAATGAATCTATGACATCACTTCCTTTAGGACTGCAAGGTAAGAAATGCTGCCAAGCTATTTAAGAAGATGCCTGAGGACCTCTATGCTGCACGCCCTGATTTTCCTCTCATACCTCCTACAGTGGTGAGTGGCCAGCAATGCTTGAGCTCACTGTCTCTATGCTCTATGGAGATGGGCTCATACAAACCCCAGTTCAGCCCAGTAGGAGAAAGAGAGAGGTGTGTGGTTTATAGCATATCTGTTTCAGTGCATGCAAACTGAGGCACAGAGATACCAAGCCCTGACTCAAGGTAACAAGCTTGTACAGGCTGGGCTGGGATTTTAGTTCTGGTGGAATAATTCATCACACTGTGCTACTTCTGTATGAGAAAAATAATATTTGGGCTCTGTGAGGAACTCAGGCTTGAACACATTACTGCTGCTTTTCATAGACAGCTTTTTTTTCCCTTGAAGACTATAATTTAATGAATAAAGGAGCTCTAGCTTCTATTTCAAGGTGTGTACTGAACCCATCAATTCATCTATTTGGTTTTTTTCTTCAAATTTTGGAGAAAAGCTAGGGAAAGAATATTATGATCTCACAACAGTGACGGCAACTGTAGAAAAACAATAGAGGTATGGGAGATCTGAGTGCATTTCTAGTCAGGAGGAAGGGGAAAGTGCTGGCCTGGGCAGAAAGGCAGAGAGGCAGCTCAGAGCTGAGGTGTCTGGAGATGTTTCCAGTCAACAGAAGCATCCCAGCATCTCAGCTCTCCCATTGGAGAATCCGGGGTTTCTGTCTGAGGGGATGAAGACAGGCTGGAGGATGGAGCTGGGAAGTGGGGCAGAGTCTGGGAATTAATTTCCAAGTCTGTGATTTCTGTGCTTGCTTTTCTACCTATATACACAATCTCTAATCTCACTCCAAACACACACACACACACACACACACACACACACACACACACACACACACACACTGGACAGATTTCTTCTCTTCGTGTCAAAATGAAACAGAAGCTTGTTGTCTCAAACACTTTATAAGATCATCCTGGGAAGAAGAATCCAGAGCAACCAGTGCAGTGGAATATGGGGTTCCTTAGTTATTATGTGGACATGTAATTTTCTGCAATGTGAAACTTGGAAGTCAAAACTGTGCTCATAAACAGTGCTTCTAGATTGCATTCCAATTGATTGCCTCTTTCTACAATATGCACAAAAACCACTCTCTGCCAGACGATTGAGCATGGCAGACAAAATGAACTTAAAGGCAAAGCACAACAGAAAGGACTAACTCTAGAAACTAACTAAGAATTTCACAATGGGGGCTGGAGAGATGGCTCAGTAGTTAAGAACACTGACTGCTCTTCCAGAGGACCCGGGTTCAATTCCCAGCACCCACATGGCAACTCACAATTGTCTGTAAATTCAGTTCCAGAGGATCTGACAACTTCACACCAATGCACATAAAACAAACAAACAAATAAATAAATAAAATGTGAATTTCACAATAAGCACAAAGTCTGGGTGCTTGTCAGTTTATAATAAGAGAGAAAGGGATAGAACATAGAGAGCTTTGTGAATTTAGAAATAGTGTTGAACACATTTTAAAATATTCAGTTTAATGATTATTAGCAAAGTCTAAGACATAAGATAAAAGTGAAAAGAAATAACAAGAGGCTGAAGAAGAGATGGCTCAGGAGTTCAGGACCCCTGCTGCTCTCACCCACAACCCACTTTATTTTAAACTCTAGCTCCGGAGATCCAACACCCTCTCTAGCATCCATGGCACTCTCACATGCATGACATTCAAACACAGAGACACATATACATAAAATTATTTTTTAAAAAGTTGGCAAATGCAAGCTAAAAGTAAAGAAATAGCAGGCAAAGATTAAGAAAGACTAATATCTGGGGGAGAGAGAAAGAGAGAGAGAGAGAGAGAGAGAGAACAGAAGAAATTTTTTTTAAAGAAACTTATCTTCATGCTTAAAGCACCCAAGAGGTGCTAAGCAAGAAGAGAAAGGCAGCCTCTTAGCCACATTTTAGTGACACATAGGACATGAATGGAGATATGTTCATCCAGACAATTCCAGAAAGGAAAATGGCCACTAATAAAAAAAAAACAAACAAACAAAACTCTGTTATTGCTGGACCTCCCACCCACTACATCAAATCCACCCAAGAAAACTCAGGTTCAGCCTAGAATTGTATGCCAAGCCAAGGAGCTAACTAGCTTTGGGGAAAGAATTCTAGCATGTGTAAAATTCACAAGGACTTAGAATTCAATTTTTATGTATTTCTTTACTGATTCCCCTCCCATTGTTTTTAGTAGAGTTACGTGAATGTGTGCTCCAACAGGATAAAAAATACAACAAAGAAAAATATGCAAAATTTAAATTCAATAAAGGAGGATAATACAAGAGAGAGAGTTTTAAAATTATACATATTTGGCAGTCCTAGAGAAGTCTAGCTTCATAGATGAGTCTCTTGATACAAAAGTGTATCAGAAAAATAGTTTGATGGAGACTATAGAAACCTGATAGATAATATAATGGTTAAAAATGAAAGAGAAGAAAAATAAAGTGTAAAATCAAATAAATTATTAAAAATAAGTAAAAGGTAAGCTTTAGAGTGATAGCTATGTTCCTAGCTCAGATGACTGAAGTGTGGTGCCAGGGTACCATCTTTAATACCACCTGGCATCAGCAGGGACAAGCATAGAACTTTTATTCTTGGTGACCGTGCACCCACCACATGAGTGGCACAGACACAGAAAAACACCGGACAATGAGGACTTTACCACCATGGAGGACAGGCATCCCTTAGGTCTTTATTATTAATAGCTGAGGAAACAGGAGAAGCCAATCCTGAAGGCAGTAGAATCTCACAGTAGCTCTCTGCCTGTGGGTCAAAGCTCACAGCTTCTGAGTTTGTGCACTAAGATTATGGATTCTGTACTACAGATGGAGGCTGCTGGGAGAGAGGAGACAATAGACATTTCATCTCTCATATCAGGAGGTCAGAAAATACCATTAGAAGCTGTTAAATCAAGAGCTCAGGGGCACATGCCATATGGAGAAGCCACTAGAGGGACAAGGTACCAACACGTTTGAGATAACGTCTCTGGAAGGTGAAGCTATGGGATTCAGGGAAGATGTCACAAGCTCTGTTTAAGTTTGATCTGTACACTTAGTCTGCTGCCTAACATTTACATACGCTTTAGCTTAAAAAGATTCTCTGCTCTGACACCATCACTTTGAAAGTCCTTGCTGTGGAGATATATTTCATATTTAATAAAATAAGCCTGGAATATCAGAGAACAGACTCACTTACAGTCAAGCCAGGCAGAGATGGTGCATGTCATTAGTCCTAGCACTTGGGAGGCAGAGGCAGAAGGATCTCTGTGAGTTCAAGGTCAGCCTGGTCAACAAAGCAAGTTCCAGGACAGCCAGGACTGTTACATAGAAAATCCTGCCTCAAAAAAATAAAAAAAAAAAAGAAAAAGAAAAAGAAAGAAAAAGGCTGAAGAAATGGCTCTGTCCTGTGATATTCCAGGCTGATTTTTATTAAATATAAAATATATCACCACCCTTTGCCACAGTTAGTTGTTGAAGTTGTCCTTGGCATTATTGCTCTGGTGTCGATGTGAACCAACTTTTGGAAGAGGGTAAGGTCATAAATCAGATAATTAGTCAGTCATGGACATCTGTTCACCTCTTGCCAAACCCTCTTTTCCAACAGTCTTCTAGGAACCTGGACATGACAAAGACCTTACTTAGGGCTGCCACTGCCTTGGTTGTAGGGTAACAGGAAGCAGGGCAGCCTTAATTTGTACCATCTAGACTTCAGTCCTAGACTGCTGCTGAAATTCGAAGTGCTGATTACACCTTTTAGTGTAAACTGTTTCTCTGCACTGCGAAGCAGTCTTCTGAACTAGTATCAATAAAATCCTTCCTAACAGGATCCCTGACACCACAAGTCCCCACTGACGCCAGTGTAATTATCATCCTTGGACATGAGGCCTTGTCAGGCCATACAGATAATCACCTACAACTGCAGCTGATGATTAGTCAGTCAGCTGAGCACTCCTGGGAGGTTCTGCAGAGGTAACAAGAGAGAAAAGCCCTGGCAACATCCTCTGAAAAAACGCTGGAAACTGACAGGAGCTGGGTGTGTGAAGGAGGCTGAGGCAAGCACCTCAGGGAGGTATGCAACAGTGGCCAGTACCTGAGCCTCTGATGGTTCCAGGTGAATTGGAACAAGAGAAGACTGCTCTATCATCTAGCTGTGATGACTGCCTTTCATTTTGCTACTGAATACTGACTGGATCCAAGTACTGGATCTCTGCTATGTGTAGCCCCTGTCTAACTGCAGGTGTTTCCACTTGCCAGAAAAGCTGGCCTTGTGGCTTGACTTGTCAGCCTGCCCATTTTTCCAATCTATCAAGGACAAAGTGGTGTATATGTATAAAGGTGTTATAATGAAACCCACTGTTTTGTATGCCTACTTAAAAAAAAAAAATACTTCAATAGACCCTTACTCTGGAACTTAGCCTAAGATCTTCAATTACAGTTACAATTAGTTACAGAGATGGAGGACTTACAAGCTCCTTTCTCTATTTCTCCAGTAGACTGTAAGCTTTGTGAGAGGAGGAACAGGGTATGTTATCATACTAAAATAGTTCAGATAGCTAATACATATAAAGCACCCAAAATAGTAGTGTCCAGAGCATAAGTAAGATATCTGTTATTGTTACTGTCATGGCCCAATTCATGCCCTGTCACAATATCTAACACATGAAAAAGTGACCATAGGGCAAATATTTCTTCATTAGAATTCTTGGAACATTTGGAAGAAACTGAGTTTTATTGCTGAGAGGTCAAGCAGTGCTCCCGGGTATAGGGTGACAATGCAGACATTTGCTGTATTATAAACAGGGATCAGTGATTATCTGAAAAAAACAAAACAAAACCAGACAGCCTGGTGGACAGGAAGCACAGTGTGCAGAAACTACAGGACACACTAATGACATTAGCCAGTAAAAACAGGTTTCTGCTGGGTTTGCGACAGAACCTCAGTCCTTTGGATGGTGGGGATGGTGGTTGATATTGTCAAGCTGGCAAGAGGAAGTCAGCCAGGAACCATGTCTGTGACAGAGTTTTTAGACTGAGTTCATTGAGGAAAAAAGACCAGCTCTGTGATTGACACAATCCCATGTGCTTGGATTCTGGACTCAGGAATAAAGGAGAAAGCTAGTGTAGCACCTGCACCTGCATCCTAGCTGGGAGTGTATGTAATAGTTAGCACATGCCAGCCATTGCTGTGACTGCCCTGACATGATGGACTAGACCTTCCAACTGTGAGCCAAAACAAACACTTTATCACGTTGTTTCCCTCAGGCATTTTGCCACAGTCATGAAAACAATTACTAACACCGTCTATTTGGGAGAAACACCTAATGGAACCACTTTCATCAGCGCTAGCTAGAAACAGCTGGTTAATCAGCCTCAGACAGATGTTCTCTTGCTCATCGGTCTTGCTGCCCCATGAAGTGCACATGTGTGCTGTCATTTGGGAAGACCTATCTAGGATGAGTGATGAGTCAGTAAGCTGTCTCCTCACATGGTGAATAGATAGTGCCTGGACCTCAATTTTGCAAAGTAGAGAACATGTTCACCCAGAGAAGCATTCATTGACCCCTGGCATTGTTGCCTGACTAGGATCTCTTTTGTATTTCAAATACCATCTGCATTTGGATATCTCACCTCATCTGTTCAAGATTACATTCCATTTTTTTTTATCATTTACCCAGTTCCTTAGTGTTTACACAAATTCTACTCAAGACCACTTCCACCAGAGAGCCTTCCCTGAGTACTCCAGATGACAAACATCTTTTTTCACAGACATAAGCAGCCATGAATTTATAACATCCATTCTTCCCATAGTTACATCCTATGCTATAAAAACACACTGTTGCATTTCATTACTGCTTGAGTGGATATTGCTGTTGAACATTCAGAATGCTAGACTTAGCTTCCTTAGTAGACTGTAGGGTCTTTAAACAGATAGGATATTATGCCTCTCTGGTCCCTGATGTGGGAGGGATGTTTTAATGCTGTGAATAAAGGGACTATTTGGGCCTATTTTGGGCATCTTAGAAGTAGGCAAAGAAATCAGAGCATAGATAGGAGAAGGAGGGTAGAGTCAGACAGAGATGTGACCCAGCCGCTCATGACACAAGATGTAACAAAATAGAAAAGCCACGGGTCACATGGCAGGACTGATGAATGGAAATGGGTTGAATTAAGATGAAGGAGCTAGCTAGCAATATGTCTGAGCCATAGGCCAAACAGAATGAAATTAATATGTGTGTATTTCTTTGGGATTGCTGGTCCAGGTAAGTGGCAGAGGGCAGATCTGGATTGTGGGGCTAGGCAGTCTGGGACTAGACTGGCCAGAAACCTCTTACTATAGGTCGCTACCACAATTAGGACTGGTAGATTAATAGAGTATACACAAAGTTCATTTCCCTATGAATGAAGAGACAAACATTCCCAGAATTCATTAAAAATTTTTTCACAATTTTTTTTTCTACTTTTTACTTCAGATTGTCAACACATCCTAGAGACTAAAGATAACAGATCTGAAACACAGATTTACATTTTAAAATGTTACAACATATTTTATATGCTTTACAGTATGTGAATAGTTTGAATGCAAGTTTAGATTATTAATCCTTGCAGATAGATAGAACTACTATATCTTATGTATTCAAACATTCTTACAAAATTATTATGGGGCTGGAGAGATGACTCAGTGGCTGAGGACACTTGTTGCTATCACAAAGGACCCAGGTTCAGTTCCTATAACCCACACAGCAGCTTAAAACTCTGCAATTTTAGTTCTAGGGAATTTAATATCTTTTTCTGACCTTGTTGGGTGCCAGCCATGTACTTGGTGTACATACAAATGGGCAAGCAAACACTCACAAAATTAAATAAATAAATTTAATTTTTTTTAAATAAAATGAGCGTAACCTGAGCAGTTTTAGTCAGAAAGGCAATTTATAGTGTCTTTGACTGGGTCTGTTACTGAGTACTGACCAGAACAAAATCAGATCTAGTTCTGTGGGCGCCCTACAATGTTATTCTGGTGGTTTGTACTACTGCAAGGTTGTGAGCCCAGTGGCTCACTCTCCAGGTGTGCACAGAGCCAGTGAATCAAGGTCTTCAGTGAGCATGAGTGGGGTATGGTGGCCCAGCTTACCAATGGCTTTAGCTAGGTATGAGGTCTCTGAGAAGTGTGGGTTATGGATGTTTTGGTGTTCCCAGACTAATTCAGGCAACCCTCTGCCTTGTTTGCAGTGTACTCTGAGGGTGAGAGCAAGGACGCCTGTGAGAGTTTCTGTGAACCACTGCACTCCACGCCGATTAATCAGTAATTCTAAAGTGGTTTGCCAGCTCAACAGAGCAGATTCTCTCCTCATTGTGATTCATTGCCTGCTAGAAGCACACAGCTGGCCTTAATCTAATTCTTGCCATCACCTTGCAAACCAGGTAATACTATCTCCAATTTGCACATGAGAAACGATGTTCTGAAGGATTAAGTTACCAGCCCACATTCTTACTCCAGGTGGAAGAAGAAGACAGATTATAGGAACAATTCTATGCCTTAAAGGGCCCCTGTCTTTCCAATTTCTGCATTTTCCATATGTCCTAATGACTGCACACCCAAAAGAAGCATTAACCATGGTCCTATAGTGCTAACTCATTCTTTTAGTAAATTCTTTTTCCTGTTTTCTGACGCCACCCTCCTTAGATGGTTCTTCGCGTATCCCAGGATGACCTTGGTCTACCAGTCTTCCTGCTCTTCTGAGTGCTGGGATTATATGGACCCAGTTCCATGGAGTGCTGGAGACTGTGCTAGGGTGAGCATTACACCCACTAAGCTACATCATAGCCCTGAGCTAGCTTTTTAAATATCTTCTCTATCCTCAGATCTCCCTCATTGTTGTTATAGCTCACAAAAAAGGGAAAGCATTAGAGGAAACACAGCTGTGTCTTTTCCTCAGCTTCCATACACAGGAGTGGCCATCCTCCATTGGAGAAGAGATTTCCCTACTCCTGACCAATCCCTCTTCTTGTCTCTGAATCCCAAGCCGCCTCACTACTGTTCTTTCCTTCTCTCTTTCTTCTCCAATCCACTGTCTTGCTTCTTCTTCATTCTATTCAATACCCCATCACATTTCCAGTCTCTCCAACTGGAACAGCCGTCCCAGTCACCTTTTAGCTGCCAGCTTATTTCTGAACCTCTACTGTCTGGTCTGAAACACTTCCTTTACCAGCTGTCTGCTACTGACTCCATCCAATATAACATGGCTTCTCCGGTTCCCACTTCATGGGATACGCTTGTGCCAAGGTGCTTGTGCTCCAGACACTAGTGGTTACCTTTCCAGTTCCATATGACTTCATTTCTCATCAACATTTTACTCTCTTGGTTACTTTTCATGGAAGAAGGTTTAATTCATGTTGAGTGAGTTAAGAGAAGGCATCAAGATTGCAGGCAGGGGTAGGGAGGTATACAAAGGAGACAGAGACGTGGTGCCACACTGGGGTGTGAGATGCCCAAGTGGTACACACTCAGGAGAGGAATGGTGGGCAAGGGAACCATAGATCATTGGTAGAGAGGGTTAAGAGAGACTGGAAAGTTGAAACTGAATTCAGGCAGTTAGCAGTACACTATTGGTCATCGTTTATAAATAACTTCAGGATCAAGCTAGACTTATTGAACTGAAAGGAAAGCCAGGGAATACAGGCATTTCTTCTGAGAACCTTTCTTATAAAGGAAAAAAATAGTAAGAGGACAGACCCAAGGGCCAAGGACACTAAAGGGGAGTTTTGAAAAGAAATAAGTTATATCTGTCCTTGTTCAGAGACCTAGAATGGAAGACTTGCCTGATTCTAAACTATTTCTGTTAAAACTAAACATAATCTACTTTTTCTGTCACCAAGATTTAGGTAATATATGTAAAGCACAATATAAATTTAGTATAGCATTATTCCTTCAACTATGTCATAATGACCTTACTATGGCATAATGACTTTACCAGGAAGCTAACAAATTGCATTTTCTGATTCTATAACAAACCATTCACTCTCTTCTCAAAAGAGCTTCATGGAAACCCATCATCCATCAGTTTTTCAGTGGTTGAATTGGTCTAAATGATGTCTTGCTTGTGTCCTTCTGAAAGTCAGAGGGATATCTGATACTGATGCTACCAACTATTAATTTTGTTATGGGGCATCATATAATCAGCCAGACTATATCATTATTCAGGCCTGATGAGGCCCAGATGCTCTGCTCCTTCTTTATGGAACTTTATTTTTCTAATTCAAATAATGTGGAATATAACTTTTGTTCAATAAACTTGATATACTTTAGTTTCTAGGACTTGAATTTCAAGATCACCTTCAAATATCTATAAAAGCAAACCCACCTTTTTTTTCCTTGCCAACCATCTAAACAGACATTGGATAATAAACATAAGATGTCCTAAAACTCTTATGTGGAAATCCTGATCAATATTTCTCAATAAAAGGAAGATAAAAAGCAAAACAACCTGAAACTTAATTCCATGCACCGAAGCAACAGATATCAACAAACTGATGTTCAGGATCATTTGTCATAATCAGAATGTCACAATCATACATTTAATTTTCTCTCCTTATACAACTTTGTAAATCATAACTAGTATTTTAAGAATTCTTCTTTCTCAATACTATTTTAAACCATATGGTCTTAACTGACTGAATAGTTACTAATGCATATGACAGGCACAGGTCAGCTTGGAGAATGCAGGGAGATAATTGCAATGAGCTACAAAAATTGATGCGTTGAAATCCTAATCTGTAGTACTCTATAATGTAACTTTATTTTGGAAATAAGGTCTTTACACAAACATATACAAATGAGGTCATTAGGATGCTCTCCAACCATGTGTGACAGCTTTCCTTACAAGAAGAGAAACGTAGGGACCGTCATGAGAACACATGGAAGCCACTGTCAAAACATAAGGGGAAGGTGGCCATATTCAAGGAAACTGGCCCAGAAAAGATCCTTCCCTTAAAGCCCTCAATAGAATCAACCCTGCTGGTGCCTGGAGCTCGGACTTAACTGCTGGAGATACTGTGAGACGGAAGTGGATAGAACTGAAGGCCAATCCTTGATAGTACTGGCTCTGTCTTGAATAAAGCACTGATTTCCTTAAGAAGCAGTGAAGGGAGATGGAAAAACAAGAGGTGTGGTGAGTGGAAAAAAAATCCAGTGAGAGAGCTAATGTACTGAGGATGGGGAGACCTTTGAGAGCAGAGCCAAGAGCCTTCAGTGGAAACATTTGCTAAAGAGCGGGAGGATGACGCTGTCTCAGTTCGCTAAAGCCAGACAAGGTGCTTTCACCACAGAGAGCAAGCTTTGCAAGCCAGCTCTGATAACAGTTTTCTTAAACCATGGTGAGTCTCATTGTCTTCATTTCTAAATATGAGGATGCTAATGAATACTGATAGATGGTAAGAATTATACAGGTTAATTTATAGGAACCTGCATAGTACTTAAAAATTCCATTCAATCAATGATGAGAAACTGCTGTGTCCAGGCACTGTGCTAGGCTTTAGGAATACAGATGTAAATGTCATCCAATCTCTACCTCTAAGATATTCACTCTCTAGGATAGAAGCAGAGATCCGAATAGATGAAAATTACTGCAAAGTAATATAAGGATCAGCATGGGGCTAAGAAAAGGGCACTGTGGGTGCACCAGGAAGGGAGAGTATGCCCCTTAAGAGACAAGGCAGTGTTAAGAGGTTTAAATGGATTCAAGGAATATCAGGTGAAGGGAGAACAAAAAGGAATTCCACACAGAGGGAAGACAGACTTGCTTTACAGCTGTGTTTTTCTAGATCTCAGGCCTCTTCAGTCTGCTTGCTGAAAATATACTCTAGTCTGCAAAACGCCCTCCAGAGCTCTTGTCAGAGTCCTGAAGGCTGGATCTTGATCCAATGTCCTGAGCGGCACACTGAGCCTATCTTTAAAACTAACAGACCCTCAGAATCCCTTCCTGTAGCCACCTGCCCGTTGCCTCCCCCTCCACCCCCATACCCCTTCTTTCCTTCTTGCTTCTGTTTTCGTTTATTAGGTCTGGAGACACATGGGATGAAAACTGATTTCTAACTGTGGAGCAGGGCAGCAGACTACGGCCCAATGACTAATCTGCAGGTTAATATTCATATCATCTATGGCCATTTTACTGCAACAACAAGGACCAAGAGGCTTGTTGAAGAGCTCATACATCTGACAAAGTCTAAATGATTTATCATGTGGCACTTCACACAGATTGCCAAAGTCTGGTCCAATGTGTATGTATAGTGAAAGGGTACAGGGGGGAAGTGGACAATGGATAGGTAGTATAGACCAGGAGAGAAATTTTAAGAAAGGGCCTTAGGAAAGAAGCATACTGTCTTGGACCTCAAAGGTCACAGGAGAATTGACAGCTAATAGATGTGAGAACCAAACCTTAGTTTAGCCAAAGGATAAAAAGGAGTTCATAGAGAAGAGTGATTCTTGGCACAGGGTGGTGTATGCAAAGCTAGGAGGTGGAAGAAAACTAATTCAGTTCTCCTCTGCACAGAGAAGGCATAAGACTCTATAGATAAGGCTGGAGAATTATCTGGGTCCAGGTCAGCAGGGATCCCAAATATGAAACTCACATTAAGGATTTTGAAAATACCTTACCATCTCCTACACATAAGAAGCTCTGAAGGATTTAAGCACTGTAGATGAAAGCAAATGTGTGCCTTAGACCACTTTGGCTGCAGTCACAGTTAATAGTTGTCTGGCATTTACTTTATGCCAGATCTGTGCTAAATACTTCATATGCATGTGTGTATTTGGAAATGCATAGGGAGTGGTTGGATGGTGCTGGAAACCAGGTATAAAGAGGCATAGCAAGGCAAACATATGTGGACCTTGGAGCATGTCTGGAAAGTAGAGGATCCTCTATGGATACACATGGACAAGGAGCACAGGGTGATTGATGGAAAGGGCAGTGTAATGTCCCATAGGTGGGGGTGGGGTGGGGTGCGGTAGAGGGTGAGTGAGTGAGTGAGGGTAAGAATTGGAGAGAGAAGTCCTCACAAGCTAAGAGGGCAAAGTGGAACGGAATAAGGGGGAAATGAGTGAGAATTTGCCAAGAAGCAGGGTCACAGCTGACTTGAAGGCAGCATTTTGTAGGAAAGTTGGGCAGCAGGCTGGATTATAGAGGGGTTAAGGCACTGCTTGGAAATGAGAAAATAGAGGTCACAGCCACTGAGCAAGTTGCCTGGGAGATCTGCTCTTTTTAAAGCAAAAAGAAACACGATTCTAGCTGGATTTCTTAAAATTAGTCTGTAACTCAGCAGTTTTAGTAACTTTTTAGACTCATGATGCAAATTTCTCATCCTAAATATCTGGTCATTTGAAGCAATTCTGGAGATCAAATTATGCAAATGTGCTCCATGACTAAATTAAAGGCTAGCTCATGCGAACATTAGTTAGTAATGGGAGTTACATTACTGGATTATTAGAAAATGGGGCAACATATTTTAATACTTAAAAATTTAATCAGAGTAACCTCCAGATGGAGGAAAAGGCTCCTTTCCATCACCAGATTGGAACCATGGCTGACATCTTCCCGAGTTGTTTTTTCAGCATGGTAATTCCGGCACATACCCTCAGTTCTGACTCGCTGTATTGCACAGGCAATCAGTGGCCTTCTCTGGGCTAATAGCATATACAGGAGCAATTAATAGCTCTCTTGGCACCAACATTGTACCCTGCACCTTTAAACAATTTGAAATATTAATATAATTACCCCAAAGAGCATTGCTCCTATATTCTTCATTAGATTGATTTTGCAGATGAGAAAATCAGATGATAGGGAGACAATGCTGATGAGAGGCCTTCCTTCCCTTCTGCCCCCACGACCTCTGCGAGGTCACTGCCTCTTATATTTGTAATTAAGCTGTTGTCCAGATAAAAAATGGCTCCCCTTTGGCACTGACTCCTAGATAGCAACAGATTTTAAATGCCAGTGATTGAAAAGAGAAAATTTTGTAAGAGCAAGTTTACCATTACTGTCTTGAATGAGTTTGGAAAAATCATACCTAATTTTGCAATATAAGGCTACTCACTCAACTCAAGGCTGCTCCAGAAATAGGAAGATTGGAAAAATGGGCATGTTCTCTTATTTCCTTTAAGTCACAGAAACTTCATAAACTTGCCTGAGAAATAGTTAAGTAAGAAATCATCATGGGAGTGATAAGTCTTAGCCTTCAGGGCCATTTTTTTCTTCTTCTTCTTCTTCACAGGTCTAACATCCTACTTGCCTAGTGGTTTGCTAATGCCTACAAGGTCATTTTGCTGGACCAGCTGCAAACAGTACTCCCATTACAGCCAAGTTCTATAAATTGGGGGAGAGCTTCATGTCTTCATGTAATATGCACCATATACTCAGGAGAAAAGTTTCTGTTAAATACTTATTTATCAGCTTTCTCTTGCTTAAATATTTTGTTCGAATCAATCACCTCCAAGGGCTCCATGGGTCTGCTTTAGTGTCTAATAGGCACTGTTCACTTTGACCTCCAAGAAGTGCTTTATGAATGCTAGCCACTCAAGTTCACAAAAATGCCAATTTGTGTGGGACTTCCAGTATCACTTTTATTATTGACCCCATAAAGACTTCATCCCAAGCACTTTAAAAATGGCCAAACCATCCCAAGTCAATAGGTCAACAGGAGACGCTAAGAGGATGACATGATGTATAATTTCATTCTTTTCCCCTTTAGAATTTGTGAATGTCACTGTTGGTTAGTGAGCATAGCGTGGCTATGAGTCAGCCCTCCTCCAAGTGACACAAGCATTGGAATCCAGTCTTTACACCATAAATTTGCTGTAGTGTTGCTAAGATTTTGATGTTATCACTACTTCCATTTTCTTTGACTTTGTGCCCCAACAGATATTTTGTACTTTCTATTATGTACCATAATTTAATGCAGGAAAAATGCTGAGTGATGCTGACTGTATGAAAAGTTGAAAGGCAAGATACTGTATTATCATACATATGTTGTATGGAACGATCAGGGACAAGTACTGTAGACTATGTGAATGAAGGAACCTTTGTGGGATTTGCAATGAAGTACTCAGGATAACAGTATACCCTGACTGAGGCAGGGCTCATGATTTGTTCATCATTAAGTCTCTAGTAATTAACACTTCCTAGTGGAAAATATTTAAAGAGGACTCAATTCCTGAATTAGACAATTAGGGCTCCACATTTTCATGGGCAAAAAATTCATAAATGATACTGAAGACACAGCCATGTCAACCTTTTGTGTATTTTGGTGTTTTGTATGTATATTGGTGGATTTCTATGTATATTGCATTACATTAGGAGTTATTAGAAAAGCAAAGAGATTAACAGACAAAATAGACTTGTAGATTTGGCTGTAGAATACAGCCACATATGAGTTCAGAAAATGACACACTACTATGGACTTGTAGTCCTTAAGAAAAGTTATGAAAACAAGGCAGGGAGACCTTTGAGAATAATATATATATTATTATTTCCCCATATATATATGGGGGAAAGAAAGGAGATGACAGGACCTAAGGAATAGGGAAAGGAAATAACGAAGCAAAACCAGAGGAGAAGAAATAGAGGATTTGAGACTCTGACAACTTAGGAAGCAGTCATCTAACTTAGGAGAAAGACGGTGATAGCAATAAATTCAGTAAGGAAAAACTATAAGCAAATGCACTCTGTATAACAATCAATACAGCCCTAAAGTCCTTGTTGGCAAAAGAAGCAACATTAAAACTTAGTCAAGTTAACAGTTAAGGCATTGCATTGCAAAGGCTGAAGAAACTCATGAGGCTCAGAGGACCCCCCACAGCATTCCCAGGTCTGCTGAGAAGCAGTGATTATGCTTATGTAAAGATCGACATTTGTGATGCAGGTCTTTAGAGGAACAGGCAGGGCAGGACTAGGGAAGACTTCAGACACGTGACTTGTAAGAGGGTTTCGGATGTCAAAACCCACACAACTTTCCCAAAGTCTTAACTAGCTGTAGGTCCTGTGGTAGTCTTAAATAAATTGTGACAATCTCTATTTATTTTATATTCTTATGGGCACTTTGAATCTAATACATGTTCACAGTGCTTTACAAACCAAAATGAATGCACCTAGTAAAAGTTTATAATTTTGTGTTAAAGATGCAATAATTCTTGCATCTGTAAAATCCAAGGTAAGTACTGAGAGCCCGAAGAAGTGACAAGATCTGACAAGACGTGTGTGGTGAGAAGCTGCCTTCTCTTCTAACCATATTCAGGAATCATTATCAAGCAATTTTTACTAAAGTGATAGATGTCATAAGATAAATTAACCACATATTGTGTTTATGCTCAAGAGTACAGAGAACAGATTTAGCAGAGAAATAAACTTTCAATAAATATTTTCTTCAAAAGTGATAAGAAAACTTTAAACTTAGTTTATCAATAGAATATCAATTACATAAAATATTAGCTCCGGAGAAAGTTTCTATGACAAAGAGCATGCATGGATGTACTGCAACATTTAACCAACATTAATTATATCCTCTTGATGTCTTCTTTTAAAAAGCTAATAAGACCTACACTACATCATAGTTAATGGGAGCATGGTGCTTGTTGCTTAGGCAACAGGATGAATAAATGCAGGTCAGAATGTGCTACAAAAAAAAAAAAAAAAAAAAAGATACCGATTGGAAATTGAGCAGGTCTAATAGATTTTTACATTAATAAAACTTGTTTCTCAAAGTGAGCCAATCATAGTATGCTTAAGTTGAACATTAAGTAGACTATGGCAATCAATGCATAATTATCATAAAGACAGACATTCTTTTCTTACAATGCTGATAGCAAACAAATGGTGTATGGTAGCATATAATATAGTAAATCGATGACACCATTTCATAATTTGCTATATTTTCACAGTTAACTAACCCTTCTACATGGCAAATCAAAGCTGTTTTGTTTTAAAATTCTGTCTCATGATGCAAGTCTTTGGTTTGTCTGAATTAACTAGGTGCTCTGATTTTCTGGAAGCTTATGTACGATACTTGGAAATAAACAGGTAAAACCACAGTCTATGGTTGGACTTTGATCTTCCCATGATGCTGGGGATTTTTGCCTTTTTGATATATTTTATGCACAATTCATACATGAATGTTCTTCATACTCCTCAAATTCTTTGAAACCTGTGTGTGTCCTTTGTCATCAAATATTTTCAAAGGTGGATTACATTTGCTCATAAGTGTTTTATATTCAGGGGAAAATTAAGGTGAATTAAAGTTCTTCAGTGTGGCCAATTAATTCAGGGATCCTAAAACCCAACTTCTCATGCGCCAGAGTAAATTTGGACAAGGGCTTGGGGATGAGATACCCATTTCAAATAGAGACAGGAGATGGGCAGTCAACATAAGTAATTCTGAAATGATACTCATTTTGTTTGCTAGTTCCTCGAATTATTAACAGCATTGATTTATTGCCCCCAAGCAAGTCTTAACTCTGTTTAGGCTGAATCAACTTCTGCTTCCGTCCTATTTGAACACCCACAGTGTCTCGGCAGTAAAGCCAGTCAGTGATTGTCTGATGGACACAAGAAAAATAAATGCACTCATTATTTTAAAAAAAATTACAAGATACCCATGGATGGCTTTTATGGATAGATTACTTAAAGCTCACAAGATGGGCCACATTTATTCATTTTTAAAGAGCTTGTATGCATACACATCTTTGTAGGTGTAGAAGTTTAACAGTCCTAATAACCTTCAAATGTATAATAATTCTATTAAATTCGGAGACAAACAATCTTTAAAAAGGAACTGGAAAGATCTGCTGGACCTCAGTGTTTTAAGGTTATGCTGTAAGTGTCAGCCACAGCATTATATTTCAGAGGATCCATTAAGTATTTCTACAAACAGTTTCTGTGATACATGCTTATGACATGGAGGGCTCCCTAAATTTAAGGACCAGTGATATGTGTGGTGGACCTTTAAAGGAAGGAAAAAGTGAGAATTGCTGTGACATAGGTTAAAGAAACTTAACAAGGGGAACTGATGAGCAGGGGGGGGAGGTCTCAGGATGATTAGAAAACTAGACTGTCGCCTGCATCCCTTCCATCCGCCTCCCCTGTGGGCACAGTGAGAAGTTCGCACATGCCCGGTTTCGATAGCATATAGACCAGGACTCAGAAGTACATCAATGCACTTTTTTCATCAGTCGCTTTCTATACACTGACAGCTAATTGATCCAAGTGTTTGCTCTTCACCTAAAGTAACAAACAATACTTCATTGCTCTTCAGTCACCATGTGGAAGGAAGAGCATGCTCTCGCTAATAGACCGGCTGATGAAGGGCCGTCCACAGGATTTAAACTGCTTATTGAATGATTAGCTAGAAAAATGATCTTTATACTGACAACATAGAAATTGTCTAATTAATCACAATGCTAATGTTAAAGTGAAATAAGGTGTCTCCAGAACCTAGGACTAGCCGGAGCGTGCTATAAAATAATTGTATGCTAAGATCACAAATTTAGAGGGAAAAAAGAATCACAGAAAGAATGACAGGGAGAATATGAATGTTAATCTTCTTTCAGAGACTATAAATAGAACTCTCACCAATTCATACAACACACATGTCTGAAGGATGCATACAGATCCCATTTTCTAGTCTGTGTCTACATGCACACAATAAGTTCTGTTCTAAAGGCATTCAATTTTCTGATGCAGTTACATATATAAAGCTGATCCATTTCCGTGCAAACCAGGCTGCCTCTGAGCCATGGAAGACACATAAGAAGCAAAGACAGACAAAAGGCGGCTCCGTGGACACAGAGAGCATCTTACCATAAACTGTACATTGTCAAATCCATTAGCCATCAGGTGGTTCTCGTACTGAGGTAGCCCAATGCTTTCCAACCATTGTCCCACTGTTTGGACAGGGCATCTGGGTCCTGTAAGAGGATGAAGAGGGAAGCGTTTTAGCAGGGAGTAGCCGTCCACGGGGTAATAGCGGTAGTCCTGGGCTGAGAGGTGGCATTGCCACATCATGCTCCTGGGAAAGTTGTTATCGAAGGAGCCCGCCAGCTTGACAGATTAATGTTCTCAGCAAGAGAGCAAAGTCAGAAGTAACACATGGTTTGCCAGGCAGGCTGTGGAGTATATGACTTGCTCCTAGCTCCACATTTCTTACATATTAATCTTTACTACCGACCAGTGCGTCATACAGCCCCCAAAACCAGGCAGGAGAAGAAGGCATATCAAGCTGTCAGCTTAGGCTGCTCTGCGTTCTCTGTGATTGTTGGAGTACTCCACAATGAGCAATGCGCGGCCAGCAGCCAGAATTCTTTTTATCAAGCACTCCTACACTCATCAGTATGCAGCTCCATGCTCCATGCTCCCCCTCGCTCTCTCCCCTTCATTACCCAGCCCAGGCTACACCTCGCATTTTCAATAATAGCCATCAGATAAGGCAGATTTTTTTTTTTGTCTGCGAGCTGTAAGCCTGCTGCTGCTGCTCCCTCCTACACACCCATCCAAGCGTCAATCTTGAATGATGAGAGCAGTCAAAACAAATGCAGAAAATAGCAAGACTCAAAAGCAAACCAAAGTGCTTAAATCGGAATCGAATCTTCGTCCTGGTTATACATTACCCAGCTATTTGTTGTGGGATTTTTACGTTTCAAAAGACACCAGGAA
Source organism: Sigmodon hispidus (assembly GCA_004025045.1). Taxonomy (NCBI): domain Eukaryota; kingdom Metazoa; phylum Chordata; class Mammalia; order Rodentia; family Cricetidae; genus Sigmodon; species Sigmodon hispidus. The sequence goes on along the minus strand of PVIH01004684.1, from coordinate 68,910 downwards.
ACGGGAAGCTTGAGCTACAGCTCACCACAAGGCTCACTACAGGCTCCCTTTGCCCCTTCCCTCCTTGCCTTTATCCCTTTTAAAATGCACCAGAGGGAAGGATTTCTGATAGAAAGCTTCGCAGTGCAATTATTCTCTTTTCTTCGCCATGCAGTATCAAAGTTAGCCTCTTTGTTAGTTTTTTAATTTTTTTGAATTACTGCAACATATAGAAGCTGCATCATAATCTGTAACTCAAGACAGTTTCTGTTTGTTCTCAATAACATTATTTAGGCACGAGGAAAGCCTTTCCCCTCTGGTATTTATAACCCTATCAACTAGGCATCTCATTCTAAAATATCTATAAAGGTAACATTAACTGGGTAGGATTTTTTTTTTTTTAAAAAAAGAAGAAGATCCCTAACCAAAAATAATTCAAGACTAACAGATGTAAATGTGTGAATTTTACTGAATGGCAGACAGACTGAGTAATTTATTTAATAATTGAGAGAAACCACAGATTAATAATAGAACCTGCAGAACTACCTCATCTGAGAAGAGACCCGGGAGACTATAAGAGAACTGTCAGAAAGGCTAGTCTAGCCCCTGTCCCAAGGAACAGGGACAGGGACATGTTTGCCCTAGTGTTCCTGGAAGGCCATCATCCCCTGCTTGGATGCTGCCTATGGTAGGGCTCTCAATACCCAGCCAAAGCCACTGCTCATTAGAAAGTGATTTTACTTCCTACCTACCTCCCACTCTCTGGCTCCAGCTTCGACTTTAGAGTCACGCAGATGGGGAACAGAGCCTCTTCCACATTGAATACTTTAAAAATTAAAGATAACTCTCCCACTACCCACCCCACCCTGCCCTGAACAGTGTCTGACATACAGTTCGTGCCCAACAAATATTTACTGTGTAAATGAAACCTTCTCTCTCTTCATGTCTCATCTTTCCCCATTTCTTTTCTCAGTTTAAAGGCATTGCCAGTCTCCTTGGCATATAGACTTTTGATCTCAAACCAGCATGCAGCCTTTGACTACTGACAGCCATCTCTAAGCTCTAGCCATCCCTTCCTCTCCACTGTTTATGTTTATGGAAACTTCCATCTCCTTTGATTTGATTTTGCCTTTTTTGCCTCCTGGCACTTGACCCAACATAACAAAGGTCACTATATTGGTCTTCAATCTCTGATTTTTTTTACCATTAAAAATGTTTATATATATATATATATATATATATATATATATATATATAGTGTGTGTGTGTGTGTGTGTAGATCACAGTGCACACATATGAAAGTCAGAAGACAACCTGCGTGAGTCAGTTCTCTGCTTTCACCCTGTGAGTCCCTGAAATCAAAACTAATCAGGTGCGACAGAAAGTTCCTTGGCCCACAGAGCCCTCTCTTGCCCTCTTACCCATAGTATTATTTTAAAAAAAACTAACTTATACATAGTGTCACAAAAATGTAAGACACAGCTTTGATAACTAACTCTTGTTTCAAAGCCCTGCTGTGGTTTCTTGTTGGATTAAAAAAAAAGAACTCTCAACTCTTGATAATATTTTGGGGATTTCATCCAGCTTTATTGCCCATTCCCCAACACTCCTTTTACAGTTCTTAACCAGGGGAATTTTTGGCTGGTCTCTGATGGGAGGCTGAAATGAGCTTGGGTGTGTTTTATTTCAACCCTACAATTCTGCCATTTTCCTTATCCTTCCCAACAGGAAATTTTATTCTTCTCCCTTTTAAATGACATCATTTATGTCTAAGACTTATTTCTTGAAAGCAGGTAACATGCTTTCCTGATACCGCACATAGTATGCATTCACTTTTCACTTGATTATCAACATGATCCAAGCCACAAAAGTTCTCTTATTTTCAACTTTAATTGTGTTGTTTTGTTTTATTGGGCAGTTAGCTTCTTTTAAACTCTAAGTATCTGATTTCTTTATGAAAAAGAGAAGGGTATTTTGGCTTTATGAAAAAAAAGGGTATTTGGAGGGAAATGAAAAAATGAAAGAAGCAGAGGCAGAGAATAACCAGAGCAAAATTGCTTCCCAGATGTAATGGGCCCACTTTGCTTATGAACTCATGGTGGCTGTGACTAGATGCACAAGACCTGTACAAGATGAAGCCCAACAAAATCCTAGCATGGATGGAAGGGCCCATGAAGTCCTGCCACCTGCTACAGAGCTTTGGGCAACAGAGAGCTACTAGAGGAAGAGCCAGTTATCTTCAATGTTAGAGGCCCTGAGAGGCTATCTGTCCATGCCTCAGCAGATTGTAATGCACACTAAGCAGAGTTTTAAAAGTGTGTTAAAAAAAAAAAAAAAAAAAGGGCACATGAACTTGGAGAGAAGTAGTGATGGGGGATGGTGGGGCAGAGTCGAGGGAAAGGTGGGTGGATTTTATTCAAAGGCAATGTATGCATGCATGAAACAAAACAACATGACATTTTAGTTCTGAAATAGAATTTTCTCTAGCCAAAGAAGTAGCTGACCTGTTTGGGAAAAACTTTAAATCACTGAAGAAGGAAACTGAAGAGGATATCAGAAAATGGAAAGATCTCCCATGCTCCTGGATAGATCAACATAGTAAAAATGGCAATCTTACCAAAAGCAATCTACAGATTCAATGCAATCCCCATCAAAATCTCAACACATTTTTTTTCTTTTTAATTTTTTTAATTTATTATTTTTATTTTGTATTTATCAAGAAAAACAGCAAATTGAATTTAAAATGCTGATAAGTTAACAATAACTATAAAGAAAATAAAAATCATAAGCATGACTTATCAAGGGTGATAATGCAAATAATTTGCTACACATAAAATTACTTTGTGTTTAGCTTTCCCTCTGGATTTTTTTTTCTATCCCTGTATATCCCCATTCAAAGTCCCTTCCCCCTCCCACCACATCAGGTCATTTTTTCTTCTCCACAACTCCCCATCCCCTCCCTGGGCAGGCTGCAGATAGTCCCATGGCCCCACTGGTCCAATAATACTAAGTTCAGTCTCCACTCCTGGCAAATCCAGTTTTGTCTCCCCTCCCTCAAGAGTGAGTCAGGTGTTGTTCTTATAGGTGGAGTGGGATCCGAAGGGTCAGTCCAGGGTGTTTCTGATCCCAAGCTGTTTAGTGGTCCAATACATTTTTTTTTACAGACCTTGAAAGAAAAATACTCAACTTCTTATGGAATAACAGAAAACTCAGACTGTCAAAACAATCCTGCTCAATTAAAGAACTTCAGGAGCCATCATCATCCCTGACTCCAAGCTATACTATAGAGTTACAATAATAAAAACAGCTTGTTACTGGCATGAAAACAGACTTGTAGATCAATGGAACAGAATCAAAGACCCTGACATTAACCCACATACCTATGAACACCTGATTTTTGACAGAGGCCAAAAATATTCCATGGAAAAAAGATAGTATCTTTAACAAATGGTATTGGCATAGCCGGATGGTAGTATATAGAAAATGCAAATAGATCCAAGCCTGTCACCCTGCACAAAACTCAAATCCATGTGGATCAAAGACCTAAACATAAATCCAGCTACACCGAACTTGATAGAAAAGAAAGTGGGAAATACCCTTCAACGAATTGGCACAGGGGACCACTTCTTAAGTATAACACTAGTAGCACAGACACTAAGAACAATAATCAATAAATGGAACCTCCTGAAACTGAGAAGTTTCGGTAAGGCAAAGGACACAATCAATAAGATAAAACTAAAGTCTACGGAATGGAAAAACACCTTCACCCATCCTACATCTGACAGAGGACTGATCTTTAAAATATATAGAAAACTCAAGAAACTAGAAAGAAATTTCTAACTTGAAACCCAAAAGAAAAAAAAGACAATTAAAAATGGGGTTCAGACATAAAAAGGGAATTCTCAACAGAAGAATTACAAATGGCTGAAAAGCACTTAAAAAAATAGCTCAACATTTTTAGCTATCAGAGAAATGCAAATCAAAACAACTTTGAGATACTACCTTACACCTGTCAGAATGGCTAAGATCAAAAACACAGATGACAGCCTATGCTGAAGAGGATGCGAAGCAAGGGAAACACTCACTCCTCCATTGTTGGTGGGAGTGTAAACTTGTTCAACCACTTTGAAAATCAGAATGGTGGTTCCTCAGAAAATTGGGACTCAATCTCCCCAATGATCCAGCAATATCACTATTGGGCATATACCCAAAAGATGAACATTTGCACCCCAAAAGCTTTAGCTTAATTATGTTCATAGCAGCATTATTTGTAATAGCAAGAACTTGAAAACAACCTAGATGCCCTTCAACTGTAGAATAGATTAACAAACTGTGGTACATCTACACAATGGAGTACTGCTCAGCAGTAAACAAAACAAAACAAACAACAACAAAAATGACATCCTAAAATTTGCAGGCAAATGGATGGATTTGGAGAATATCCTCCTGAAAGAGGTATCACAAAGCCAGAGAAGCATGAGATATACTCACTTATAAGTGGATTTTAGACAAAAAGCAAAGAATACTAAAGCTGCAAACCACAATCCCTGAACAGCTTGGGATCAGAAGCAACTTGAGAGAGAAAATAGAGAAGATCTCCTTAGCAAATTGGGATCATAAAAGGTAGCAACCAAGCAGAGGTAGGAACAAATCATCAGAGGAGATGGTTGAGTGAGAGAAGCAATGAAGAAGGAGAAAAAAAGAGATGGATAGCCTGATAGAAGAAGCCAATGTGGGGCTGGAAAGAGGCCTGGTGCTAGGGAAATCTCCAAAAACTCACAAGATAACCCTGGCTAGGATTCCATCCAATAGCAGAGGGGGTGCCTAAACAGGACTTTCCCTAAAATCAAATAAATGACCACCCTAAGTGTCATTATAGAACCTACATCCAACAATGAATGGAGGCAGAGGCAGAGATCCATGGCTGAGTACTAGGTCAAGCTCCAGGTCCAGCTGGAGAGGAGAGGAGAATCTATATCAACAAGGGGATAAGGATTATGAGAAGGAGTCCCACAGTGATGGCTGTCTGGAGCTCTGGGGAGCTCACTGAATCAAGAACAGCCACTGGGGAACCACTGGGAAAAGGAGCTAGGCACTCCAAGGGTAGGTGACTGTTGATTGGCATGGGCAGTATCTGGAAATGGCTTTTGGTTTCTTAATAAAAAAAAAGGGGGGGTAATCATTCCATGGCTTAGACTGGTATATAAAAACAGCTCAGGGAGGTTATTGGTTATTACCCATTTTAACATTTTGATATAGGCGTCCTGATTTTAATTATTATGATTTAATTATTCAATTATTTAATTCCATTTAATAATAATTCTCATATGTTAGCAAAATTTAGGGTGGAAGTGAATTGAGAGAGAGTGAGCAGAAGAGGGGAAGAGAGGAGAGACAGAGCCCCTGAGTCATGCTGGTTTCTGATTTTGTTTAAGCGCTTTTCTCTTGAGTCAAACTTCTAAAAAAATCCAGATTTAGGCCTGAAGATCACATTTTTGTAGTGTCTAAATATATTCTACATTTTACTTAAAATACTTTCCTGGAGTTTTAAAATTCTTACAACACATTCCTGGGCAGACACCTTTATTCAGCTAGGACTTCTGTAATTTTTCAAATTGAGATGCACAAAAGGAGAAGAGGGAGTAGACTTAGGGCCACTGTGTCCTGACCTGTGTGTGAATTATTGTCATTTGTGATAAGAAAACTGAAGTTCAAACCATGTGATGGGACCAGGGACTTTCCTTTGACACATCTTCTGAAGCACCTTCTAAGAGTGGAGCTCCTAGAAACAAGTGTAATTGCTCAAAATCAGAGTAGCAACAAAACAAAAATAAACAAACTCCAATACCCCTAACTTCTGGAAGGTTCTACGGAGCGTTCTAAGACCACACAACAGTTGAAATACTTAAAACATTTTTAAACTGGTATGATCGGAAGGGTTTTGTGGCTATCTGGTTCACACCTTCCCTTGTACCAGAGTTCTCGCCATAGACACTTTCTGCAGGAGCGCACTCAGGACAATAACACCTCCTTTCCTTAGCTCCCAGACCATAGATAGGGTATCTCATGAGAAGGGGCAGACCAGTCTTTCCAGTCTCCTCTAACTTTGCAGAGGTTAGATTCCTAGTGAGTACAGCTGAGAAGTCAGTGGCAGTTGGATACAGGTTCCATGGTCAGAAATGTAAACAGAGAAGACCAAAGGCCAATGCCACAGCCCATTGCTCACAGAGACATCTCAAAGCTTTTGTCTAAGGAGAGTGTCATTTCCAGGAATCTAAAGTTCTAAGGCTCCTCACCCCCAGGGGTGAATTTTTCTGAAACAGAAGATCAGGATAAGGATATTATTAAAACGAAGAGAAAGCCAGGCATATGGTGTATACTTTAATCCTAGCACTCCAGAGACAGAGGCAGGAAGATTTTGAATTCCTAGCCAGCCTGGAGTACATAGGGAGAAACTTCATTAAAGGAAAAAAAAAGAAATAGAGAAAAAGAAAATGTTGGTGCTAAACAACTAAGGGGACGTTAATGCACTTCATTCAGGCAAAAAGGAAAATGGTACCCTAGTTTCTGAGAACCAGGAAAAGAGACGTAACAGGAGCCCTGCTGGCATCAGAACAAACTTCAAAGCCTGGTTTTTAAGTGAACCAGAATGTGAAGCAATCTATACCTCAGGAAACTGAACAAAACATCTGGTGATTAGTGGAGATTAAAATCTACATATCAACCTGTGATAGCAGATGAGGTACAAGCATCAACAGAGGGACAAAATGACAGGGTTTGACCAGGCCACATCTGTGACTCCAAAAGTACAATGTGTTACATCCGTGCAGTGGATTATTACTTGACAATAAAAAGAAATGAAGTGTTACAACCTGGATGAAACTTGGAGACATGATGATAGGTGAAGGAGACCAGCTAGAATTTTTTATAAAATTTATTGTATGTTCCTGCTCATACAGGATAGACGAGACAGATGTTCGCAGTCAGAAAGTAAGCTAAGGATCCTAGGACTGAAAAGGAGAATCACCATTCATGGACCTGGAGATGAAATGTTTTATAGCTGCTTATAGAAATGGCTGTCAAATTCTGTGACTATACTAAAAATCACTGCATTGTACATTTAAATGAACTGAACTGAATAGTATATAAATTATGTCTCAACAGCTTCATGGCTATTTAATAAAATGTAAAATTAAAAATTTAAGTTCACAAAAACTTAACACACAGTTGTATACAAATACACATTGATTATTTCATGTATCATATATATGATATATATCAAATATATTGCTATTTGGTATTTATTTTCTTTCCATCTTTATTTTTCTTGGTTATTACTCCCCTATTTCCTTTCTTCAGCCTCTGTCATCTATTATTCTTGTTAACATTCATATTAACAAGCTAATGTGCAAATTCACATATTTCTCATTGTTAAGCAGCACATACATGTATTCACACACAAAGGCAGACATATTCAGATATTCATTAATGTGTGGGGAATTATGGCATTCTTTTACAAAAAGAATCATATTACATTTGCTTTCATGAGCCTTACTTTTCTGATCTAATGCAAATTGTTAGAGAAACTAATTAGTTCAAAGTTGGTATTCATTGAGGGCTTTTTTGTTTGTTTGTTTTTTCACTTTAAAAATAACTTTATGGGGTTGGAGAGATGGCTCAGTGGTTAAGAGCACAGTGTTTCTCTTGTTGAAGACCCAAGTTTGGTTCTCAGTATCCATGTTGGGCAACTCACAGCTATTTGTAACTCCAGTTTCAGGGGATCCCCACCTCCAGCTTCTGAAGGCTTCTGAACTCCCATGCACATACCCTCACATGGACACTAAAATAGATGTAATTATACATACATTCATACATACATATATACTTATATACATACATACACACATTCATATATACTTATATATATACATTCATACACACATATATACTTATACACATACATACATTCATACATACCTATATACATACATACATATCTATACTTACATACATAAAGACACAACTTCTTAGTAGTCCACAATGTGGATATACCACAGTTTAATTTTTTTTTTGCCTGATATCTCTAAGATTATTTGTTTATATTTTTTTAATTCTTTCAGACAACTGGAAGCCCACGTGTAGTTATAAGAAATAATCATGAAGTAACACTTTAACCATCTACCTCTAGCTTTGAAATAATTATAAAACAATGTAATTGATAAAATCCATTTACTTCATTCAGATTCCACCAGTTTCTTGTGACACACTTCTGTGTGTTTATTCCCCCACGATTTTATTACATGTGAAATCATGTGACCACCAGTGCAAAAGTAAGAGCCTCACACACCCTTTCATGGTCACAGCCATCCTTCCTTGTCTTCCACATTCTCTGGCAAGTATTAATTTGTTGTCTGTGTCAGTCCTGATGTGACTAAGAATGACACATGAATGACACAGCATAGCATATCCTTTGGGAGTTGGCTTTTATCACTCAGGGTATAGCCTTTGAAATCCACACAAATTGTTTTGTATCAATAGCATATGTATTTTGATTGCTGACTCTTATTTCATGGCATGAATATATCAATTTGTTTAACTTTCCATCTATTTCTCAGAGTGATGATACCATTATCAAAATATGACACTAAGTCAGTCTATCTCCTTCCATCTCTGGTGACATTAGGACTCTGGAACATTCTACCTTTTTTTCCTCCAACCAAATGGATGCTTTTCACTTACCTACCCACCTTATTATGAACCACTTCTTAGGGTTTGCTGGTAATTGTCAATTTTGTCTTGACAAGTACTAACATGTCCTGATTATGTTTTTCTCCTATTTAACAAATCGTTCATTGTGGTTGGATTTACTCTATTTATTATAGTAAATATAATAATGGCTCTCCTTAACTTGAGGTCTCTGTTTTCACTTCTTTATATCTTTATTAAAGACTATTTACAGAAATCATTTCAACTGAATAAATACAAAACCAATGTATCAAGCAAGCTTTGTGAGCTACAGCCAATGTGGCATTTCCCGGGAAATACATAGCACTGAGTGTCTATGCTGGAGATGAAGAGTCTCAGATCAGTAACTGCTGCATCTGCCATAAGAAATAGGAACAAAGAGAAAGGAAGCAAAGCCTAAAGTGAGCAAAACCCAGAAAATAAAGATCACTGAGGAAATAAATGAAATAGAAAAACAGAAATCAATAAAGAAAAATCACTGAAATCAAAAGTTTTTCTTTGAAATGATCAGTAAAATTGAATAACTTGATGACAGTAAATTCAACAAGCAACACAGAGGAAATAGACAAATTTATTAGAAAATGAACTATCAAAGCTCACTTATGGAAAATTCCATAACTGAAGACTTTTCTTTTTATTAAACTTATTGTATTCATAGTTAAATCTGTCCTACAAAGAAAACCCAGGACATGATGGCTTCAGAAGTGAATTCTTCCAAATATATGAGAAATAATACCAATTCTACACAAACACTTCAGAATATTATGTTAGGTCAACATTAATCCATCACCATACTCAGACAGAGGCCCTGTAAGAAGACAATACTGTGTATATCAATGTCCATTGGACATAGACACAAAGATTGCTAGCCAAATCTTGGCAAACACTCCCTATATTATATCAAGGTAATACAGTAAATCAACACCTTTGGAGGTTCATGAAAGAGAAATAAAATAAAACATATCCAGATTGGAAAGAAAAAAATAAAAGTGTTTCTGTTGATATAACAATTTTATACTTGTAAAATATTATGATATTTACATAAAGTTAATCAGAATAAGCAAGTTTAATAAGATTTTGGGATGCAGGATCAGTATACAAAAAACCTGTGTTTCTTTATAACCTACCACAAACAATTAAAAATATAAATAAAAATCAGCACTAAATACAACATTACCAGTTACTATGAATCTCCAAGGAGTAAATATATCAAAAGATGTGGCAGAGTTGTATACTTTTAAGTTTTAAAACTTAGCTGGGACATATCACATAGAAGCTAAATAATTGATGTTTATGGATCGTAAGACACAGCTTGTTTGTCCCAAAGGCCTTTAGAGATTCAATGGAATCCTATCTGCAGGTGCTGTTCGGTATTAGAGAATGAACTGCATGTGAGATACAAAGGCTCTACAGAAACTAAGTGGAAGTATAATTGCTGGGAATTTGATAAACCAGCAGAAACTTCAAGTCCTGCCCTTTAAAATGTACTGTAAAAAAAGTGAATATGTCTAAATCATATCTAATAGCAAACATATATATATACATATATCTATATGTATGTATGTTTTATTTATATCACATACATGGTGTATAATTGAATTCTCAAAATTCAGGAGTAAAAGATATTAAATAAATATAGGATTGAACAGGGTTTCACAAGAGATGATAGATGGATGAAAAATAAGCATGTGAAAAGTTTAATCACTAGGAGGATCCAAATGAAATCTACAATGAGATTGTACTGATTGAAAGGCCAAAACTTAAATCCTGGGAACATCAAGTGTTGACGATGAGATAGGTTGACTGTGACATGGATTGAGTAAGATCCTTAAACACTGCTGGTAATGTGTAAAGTGGTACAACCACTAACGAAAACAGTTTGACAGTTTCTATTACATGGCCATCTTATACTGCTGGAGTCTACCCAGAAAAATGAAAGCATATGGCAGGCAGATACTGTTCAGCAAGAATTCACAGACGTTTTCTCTGTAGTTCCCAACAACTAAAAGCAGCTTGAAATGTCCATCAACAGATGAATGAACAAACTGTAGCTATCTATCTATACAATGGGTATTTTTCAACAACGAGCAGCTGAAACAGTACATGACTATCAAAATAATTCTTCAGAGCAAATAAAATACAGATGCCTCACCTAAAGAGCACATTCTGTGCAATCCATTTGTTAAAGATCTAGATAGTGCAAGCTTTCCTATCTTGACAAAAAAGAAAGAAGGAAAGAAAGGAAGAAAAGAAGGAAGGAAAAAAGAAGGTAGATAGTTTCCTGGAAGTAGGAGAATGATGATGGGGGATTAGGTTCAGGCATGAAGGAACTCTGGGGGTGATTACTGGCTCCTGTTCCTGAATGTGGGAATGACTTGATAGATGTAGTCATTTGTCTAGCATCAAAGTGTACATGTTAAAATGTGCTGTCTTTCATGCATGTACATGTGCAGGTGCATGTGGGGAATAGAGGTTGATGTCTAGTGTCTTTCTCAATAACCCCCCCCCCCTTCTTAATTTTTGAGACAGGATCTCACACTGAATCCAGAGCTCACTGACTTACTAGACTTACTAGCTAGCAAGCCCCAGGGTCCTTCCGTTTCTGTGCCCTCTGTGCAGGTAGCACAGATCCATGGCACTACACTTGGGTTTCTATGAGTGCTGGGCTAACTCAGGTCTGCTTGTTTGTGTAGCAGGCACTTGACCAACTGACACATCTCCCTAGATCTTTTATAAATCAATTATACACAAATAATCCTGCTTTAAAATTGTTCATAGGAGTAAAATAGAAAAAGGAAATGAAGAATGATGTCCAGGGAAAATAGATGCTTTCACTGCACTTTCAGAGTGTCAGGGGATGTTTCTGTAAAAACTTGAACAAAGATCTGAATGAAGAAGATGTCATACTGGTGCCCAGGAAAGAGTTGTAGGCAGTGAAATGGCATCCTAGCCCGAATGCCAAGGTGGTGCCGGTGGGAGGAGCCACGAAGCTGACTTCTAAACTGTTCTCAGGAATCTCACTTTCTGCTGCATCACTATCCAAAGACTGTGCGGAGACAGATTTTCTCACTCTAGATAATGGTCCAGAAACGTAACAACTGTACTAAAGTAAATTCACAATTTTAGTGTGGCTTTTTAAAAAATGAGTTTTAAAAGTACAAGGCAACCATACTTCTGATTATTTTCAGCCAATTCTTAATTACATTTATTAATGGGGGGCGGGGGATACTTCTTTGTACCTCATGCATTTTCCCAGTACGTGCTGGGTTTTGTTTTTGTGTTTTGGTTTTTTTTTTTTGACAAATATTTATAAAGTACTTCTTGTATGAGGTGTTTCAGTAAGCAGTGGGGAGAGACCTTAGCACATTGCTATCCTTATGTAATTTAGAGCCTCCAGAGGCTTGACTCTAATATCAAGATAATCCAGTCAAGAGAATGGAGCCACAGCCTAACCTCCCAACACGGTAGCACTCACACAGCCAATGAATGTGGGAGGCACATTCAGACTACGGCACATAGATGAGGCTGGACACATAGTAGGTGCTCCCTTCTGTTACATATGGCTCAAATTACTGGAAGGCCATATTCTTTGGAACAGATAAATCTTATGTCAGTCATTTCAGTATTTAACCAATACTTATTACAGTTTGGAAGAACCAATCAGCTTCTTTCTTCTCAGCCCTGGTTTAGAGGCTCTCTATTCTTCCCAAGTGCTGTTTTCCAAATTAACCAATACAGCTATTGCCGTTGGCAAAGCATTTACTCACCTTGATTATTTCATCTTTTACTAAATAACCCCTACTGGTGCAGGTCGTGTTTTGTCTTAAGATATTTCTCCTCTCTTTTTGGTCACAATAACAAGTCCTGTTTCTGGGTTTGAATACCTCTACTCTCTTGACTGGGTTGTCTTGATATTAGAAAGACTTGTAGAGATGCTTCACTCTCTTCTATGTCCTCTTCTACCATTGGAAGTAAAATACCTATCCTTTCTTGTCTTTTTGATTTTTGTCATATGAGGACATCGCTTGAGGGTCCTCCTTAGATACTGGATCTGTACTTCAGTCCCGCTGCCCAGATTTCAGAACTGTGAGAGAATAAACTGTCCTTCTTACTCGGTGCTCTGGTCTAGCTGTAGCAGCTACAGAACCATCCTAAGACAAACCCATGTTTCACAGTGTGTCTGTGTACACATCTGCTGAACATCTCCAGTGGCTATGCTCCTTTCTGGAGTGCCACATCTAGGAGTTCACTTCGTTTATATAGCTACCTTGTGAATTAGTCTCATTGTTATCATGGCCTTTCTGGAGAAGTACATAAGACATCATTATAAATAGTCTGAAGTCATTAATTTAGACTTGAACCCTAGGAACCTGGCTGCAGCATCTAAGGCTTTATCAATCACTGGACTCTGTTCTGGAAAGGTGGGCTGGGAAACCCAGCCTTTTGCAGGAATGAACACTCACCCGCACACATGTCAGTGTATATTTATTCTCTGTGTTTCCAACATTATTCATAATTCCTGGTCTCTGTGTGTGAAGTAATGAAAACAAAAGCAGATTGGAAAAGGGTAAGTCCTGTCCCTTGGGTATTTTTTTACACTAACCAAGGGCTTTGTTGTGACTCTACTATTTCTGTTTCTGTGTGGACGCGACTGGGTGTCTGCTGGCTTGCTACACATGGCTGTTTGCACTGTGGGTCTCAATGGAAGCTGGAATAATGTAGAGGTGGAGAGGCCAGGCTTCGGAGCCACACGACCAGATTTCAATCTTAGCTCTACTATTTATGTATTTAAGTATTTGCTGCTGCTATTTTTGATATAAAGCCATAGAAAAAGTACCATTCCACCTGGACAAATTCCCGCGGGTATGCTGCTTTTTGATATCATAAAGGGGGACACCTCACCTATCTATCTCATTGTAATATCTGAAGTTGAGATGAAATAACATGTATGAGAAAGTCCTGTGATACAGAAAGAGTAAAGGGATAAATTATCCTTACTGACAAGAGAATATACACTGGTGTTTCATTTAGTCCCCAATGAAATAAATTGGTCTGGAGACATGAGGTCTTTTCTTTGCCTGGTTTTCTTTGTTTCCAAAAGAAAAAAAAAAAAAAAAGAAAAGAAAAGAAGTGCATGGGGTGAACTGGCAAGCCAAATAACAGAGGAAGCTAATTGTATGGTGAACTGATCAGAATGACTGAACACGTGATACTATCCCAGGCTTTGTCTTACCTAACGCAGACCAAGAGCCAAGTCTCCACCAACCAGGAAGCCTCTCCTTTGAGATCCATTTGAAGGTGTGGGTAGGGGGAAGAGGCTCAGGCTGGGAGAGTCTAGACATGATGGCTTCTACACCCAGCTTTGTAATCACAAAAGGCACCAACAGTGGTTTCTTCACATTCCAATTATATATATATATATATATATATATATATATATATATATATATATATATATAAACCTGGTAGTTTTTTAGTCTGTTAAAGAATAGACTAGACCCGTATGAAGGCTATCCCCACATGTGGGAGAGAGAGGCACATTTAGCTAGTAAGTAGTGCTCTCTGCCATACCAGCTCTCCTGTTGAGACAGGTGGTCTCAGGCAGTGTAAACATAGGGGCCAGGAGCAAGCAGGGCTCATCTCTGTAGAATGGCATAGGAAAGATCCCAACACTTTCTTATTTTTATCTAGAAAATAGCACTCTCTGATTTTTCCAATCCTAAATGTCCTTCAGGCTGAGACATACAAACTACACACCATGCTGCTCCTGGAGAAATATTAACAACAACAACAACAAAAAAAATAAATCAGCAGGAAAAGAGAAAATACACTAAGGACAATGTTTCTAAAGACAAAGGACAGCCAAAACAAAAACACAAAGCAGAGGCTGCAGGACCTGGGAGAAGGATCGGTTATTCCAGGGACTGTGAAATGCTGCAGGTCAACACAGCGTTGGATCATGAAACCAAGACTTAAACAGGAAAAAGCTCTGAGATCAGACATTGATGTCTAAATGCTAACGGGACTCAGGGGCTCTGATTTAATTTTCCCCTAGGCCTTGCATTTTATTTGAACTAAAAACTTCATGGAATGCTTAAGAAATACCAGCCTTTACTAAACAGATCTGACAACTTATGCACTGGGGTATGGTCTAAATTAGGAAATGGAATTTAAGCCTAAAATGTTAAAATCTTCTGGCAGACGAAAAAATTATTCATATAGACCATACCTGACTGGAAAAAAAAAACCCCAGTAATTCTGTTGATTTCATGTTGTTTCCCCCTCTCTTAAGGTATCTGTCAAAGTTTTATTTGACATTGAGAAGGTACTTTGAATACCAGTCCCCTCAGATCTCCTGTGTGGTATACCCTTTGAGTTAAAGCCAAAGGGTAAAGGAACATATTCTGATGATGTTAAGGGTCTTCAAGGTTGGTAGGAACCCAAATATCACGAAGGATGGTGAATATCATAATAGGAATGTGTACAAGATGTATATGAAGTGTAGGAATAAAGGAAGGGTCTTAGCTGGGTTTGAATAATACCTTTCAGAAGCAGCCTTCTGATCTCTAACTTACTAGGAATTTGTGAGACCAACAAATAGATGTTAGAGGCTCCAGCAGAGCTGGTATGTTTGAATAACTGAAAGAGACCCATGTTGCTGGAATTTAAAGGCTTCGCCTGCATGGGTGAAAGCAGCTATCTAGGCACCAGGCTAGGCAGGCAGGACACAATTCAGGAACTTGTATGTTGAGAAAAACACAGCTGTTTTATTTCTAGATAAAATGAATATGTGATCAAATTTTTGCCACACAAGTATCACATAGAGGATGAAAACGACCTAATCATACAGGCAAGAAATAGAAGTGGGAGACAGGAAGCTTCCCAGGTTCTCCCTCATAAACCTTATAGATGACCCAGCTGAACACTGGAAAGTCTCTAGAGCAGAGAGGATTTCATTCTCAGCCACTTAAAAGCTCCCATAGTGATTGTATTTTCAGTGCACGGCACCCAGCCCACCATGCTTCCACTCTCAACAAAGTAAACATGAGATTGGGTATTTCCAAAGAGAAGATTTTGTCTGTTAACAGTTCAAACTTACATGATAGCCACAGCAAATGAGCACTCATTGAGTATTGGAAGGTCCAATGCATAAATTACAAAGTGATAAAAATGACAATATATAATTTTATAGAATGTGATTATTAAGAGAATTCAAGACTTTGATAAATATGGAAAGCACTTAGCATATAGTGGATACTAAACATTGACAAAAAACATAATAAACATCATCTATCATAATGATAGCCACTATGGTTATGATACTTAACTATAATAAATAAGATATAACATATATATTAACAACAATAATCACTTTCTGAACTGGAAAAAAATCTAATATGTATCTATCTGAGATAATTGGAAATTTGGATTTTGAAAGGACCTATCAGTGGACTTGTGAGCTCATCTTAGAGCTGTTTACTGTTTTGCAGTATGTGAGAATGATTTGGTTACTTGCTTGATAAGGCAGCTAACAGATCTATAAAAAGGTTCAAAATTCTTTTTCGTCTCAATGTTAATGCTGATTTGTATCTCCTAGTAAATTCTTGAAAAACCAAGGATAAATATCTGCTTCTAGTTCTGCCTAATGACCTTTGCATTTCTTTAGGTAAGGCAGGAGACATTTTGAGACTGCTGTAGCCTCAAATCTATATGGTATATTCCTACAATTTCTGCAACTTCATACACAAAATGTTTTTAACATCTTCATGTTGAGCAATGGTTGAAAATTATAATAAACCCCAAATAAAGAAAGAATAAGGCTGGTTTAGAAATGTTGAATCAACACACCAAAGCATTCTTATCCCATAACATAAACATATAATTAGGTAATTTAAAATAAACATTGGGACTCATAGTGACTCAAAGTCATGGTAGTAAGAAAAAAGCTTTTTTTTTCCTGTTTTCCTTAAAACCCAGAGCCAAACCTGGGACTTAGTTGTGGACAGTTATAGTCATCATGCATCCCTTCCCTGACAGTGACATCAATTATTTCCTTCACACACTCCTTTCCTGCCCTTGAACAACAAATTCAGAGATGAACATAGAACTCAAGTGTGTGAAGAAGGTGGCTTACTAAAGTGACCTGTAGCTCCTTTTTTAGCCCGTGTGAATGACACTGTGCATCTCTTGTTATCCTTGCTTCTGACCACCAGGATATCTCAGTCTTATTAAGTTATCATTTCCAAGGTTAGACCACAAAATGTTGACTTCTATCATTTTAGGAGACCCTCACTCTTTCTGGCTTAAATATTTAAAGATGAATGATGAACCACATGCCAAGAGATTCAGGAAACTTCTGCCCAACAGCCAACTGGGAAATGTGGTCCTCAGTTGGTCTACTTAAAAGAAATTCAGCCCTACCAACAAGCATTTATGTGAGCTGGCAAAGGGTTCTTTTCCCACTGGACCCTTCAGATGAGCTCCTAGTGACTGCCAACACATCTGATTAAAACATTTTGTTTGGATGACATAGTCTGACCAACAACCTAGCTAAGCAATGCCTAGACCATGGAAACTATGAAATTAAAAAATGGGCATTGTGCCTCATAGTTAATTTTGTTATAAATTGTTAAAGAGCAATATGTAACAATGGCTGTTATTATAGATGTTTGACATATGAACCAAATAAGAACAATAAATGAAATTTCAAACAGGAGAATGGCCATGAAGCTGTTGTAAGGCTGTGGTAGTTTTATTTGAACCACTTGGTACCTGAAAAAGGAGGCAACAGGGATGAGTATACAACTGAGAGATGAAAGGGGTGGGTCCCTAAGAAATGCTATAGGAGCTCAGCAATAGGTTTCCCTGGAAACTGAATTTCTTTGAATATATGTAGATATGTTCCTTCCTTATAATTGATAAATGAAGATGAATATTCAAAGTGTTTCTTTTCCCCCCTTAAATTCACTTGAGTTGGAAGATCATGAAACATCATCAAATGGGCATTTCATTTGCTGGTTTTTATAAACGACATTTTAACCTACTAGTTAAAATAGCAATTCATTAATGTTAGCTCTAAGTAGACTGGTGGTCAACGAAAGAAGTCTTTACTTCAGAACTACTAGACTTTAAAATAAATAAAAAATAAAACTAAACATCAACTGAGTAGTAGTTAAGTAGTTAGCTGAGAGTGAACAGCTCAGCACTGATGTTATTTAGGTTCTGGGGACCCTAAAGTTCCTGTATATTTTGCCTTTAAAAAGAATATATAGAGGGCTAGAGAGATGGCTCAGTGGTTAAGAGCTCATGCTCTTAAATTAGATCTTCCAGAGGACCTGGGTTCAGTTCCCAGCATCCACCTCAGGCCGTCTCTCCATCACAGCCACCTGCTACTCTAGCTTCAGGGGTAGCCAATGCCTTTGGCCTCCACAAGCACCTGTAGTAACTTGTACATATCTACATGCACACATGCATCTTACATGCATTTAAAAAATAAAAATAAATATTTAACAAGAAGTCAGTGTTTTAAAAAATAATACAGATAAAATTTCTGACATGTTGGTATCTGTGATAATTTATTTGATCAGTCAAATAACACTTTTAAGTTCTCATGACCTTTTGGAAAAGATTTAATAGACTGTCATATGGTACATTATGGTGCAAAACTTTCAACAGAGTTTAAAATAGTATATAAATGCACAGTTTCAACTTCAAAATGTATCTTATTTAATAGAATTATTTTTGATGGACTATTTTGTCTTGAGCATCTATTTTATTCTTCTTTATCTATATGCATGTGTGCACCTGTGAGCATTAGTATGGAGGTCTAAGGTCAGTCTTCAGTGGCATTCTTTTGACATTGTTTCCAGAGGCCCTTTGCTATTCTGTGGCTCCCCTGGTGGGCTGGACTGTCTGGTCAGGGACCTGCTTGTCTCATCTCTTCCATGCTAGGATTACACATTCAGGCAGCCTAGCTCTTTTATGTAGATTCTGGGGTCTGAATTCATGTCCTTTTTGTATGTCAAACACTTTGCTATCTCTCCAGTTATTCTATTTTATTCTTTGTTTTGATAAAGCTGGCATTCTAGTGTAAAACTGTTTTTCTTATCAAAACTAATTGTTCTTATCAAAATTACTTGGTATGCATGATGCATGGGTTATATTTTGTTTACTAGCCGAAACACAAAGACACATTCTTAACACTCCATATATTTAAGGTACTATAAGGTTTGTCATTGGCATATATAACAATACAAAAAATATTTTCCCAACATTTGCTGTTATTGTCATATTTACCTGCCTTTTTCACCATTTACTTTTTTATCAACCATAGTAATTTCAAAATAACTTTGTGCACATATTACCCAATGGACTATAGACAGGTAAATTAGAAATTCAGACCCGGCATGTGGAAAATAACAACAATGGTGCCATTTTGTAGTTTTAGGTATGATTTAAACAAAACAGTAGAAATAAAATTTATAAAATCCTGTCACATTTAAGTGCTAGTTCAGCTACTGACCCCAAATCAGGTGTCTCTTCAAATCATTCCTCTAGGCCATTAAGGACTCAGCCTCAGATCAGGATAATAAATACAGTACTTCGGCATGACAAAGGAATACTAAATAAAGAGTCTGTGGAAAAGGAGGCTGGCAATACAGCAAACCTTAGGTTATAACATTCATCTACAGGACAATAGCAATTCTTAGTCAAGCAGGCAGTATGAATGGCGTCAGGGAAGACATCAGCTTAGACCCCAGGGCAGTTATCTATTTTAAGGAATTAATGCTGAAAAGACAAGCAGGTTATTATTTACCTTAACAAAGAGGCTAGACCAGTATCACACATTTGTTTCTCTCCTGTCTGTGTTGACTCAAGCTTCATTTTGCAATACATACTAGCCTTAGGGTCATATAAATGCTAAATTAGGATTGAGAACTTTATAAAGTGAAATACAAAAGCCTTGGGTATGTGACTGGAGAAAATCTCTGCAGAACCATTTTCTAATCTTTCGGGAAACACTCTGAGAACCTACATTATATGGTGTTGAGTGATTTAGTTGGATAATAACTAGAACAACACTTGGAATATGATCAACTGCTCACAGTGTATTGCTACCTTGACAAACGTTATCACCAAGTCATCATTGTCATTTGGCATGAAAAGTTCTTCATTATTTGGACACACTCATTCACAATCCATTCCTTTTTAGTTAAGAGAGGGTCTTTAATAGGATATAATGAAGCCTATGCTTTGTATGACAACCTAAAAATTTGACCTAAGAAAGAGACTCCCCCCTCCACACACACTTCTTCTCCCCATGTTATCCTCTTAACCTCTCTTACCTCTGTGTCTACACTCATCAGTTTTTCCTGATTTATTTTTACTAATTTTTCTATAACTTCTACATTATTTTCTAGAATATTCTCACCAATAAGTACCTTCTTCCAATAAACCACCTGTGTTGTGTCTGTTACATGGCACTTTTCACTTTGTGTTTTATATTATACTACATTAAATTTATGTTTGTGGGGGGCTGGAGAGATGGCTCAGCAGTTAAGAGCACTGCCTGCTCTTCTAGAGGAGCAGGGTTCAATTCCCAGCACCCACATGGCAGCTAACAACTGTCTGCAGTTCCAGTTCCAGGCAAACACCAAGGCAAGTAAATAAAAGTTTAAAAATTATTTATGTTTATGGATTTTTTTACAAGACTATATTTAGACAATGGAAACCAGGCCTGTATCATCTCTGCCTTATACATTTCCTAGCAGAATGTCCAATTCATTGCACAAAATGGATGCACTAAACAACTATGTTAAACATGTGAATGATTATGAAATCAGATAGTTTTTGTTTTAGTTGTAAAACAAGAAACCCTCCTAGGCAACTAGGCTGAACAATGTTTACTTTTCTGAATAGGTGAACCCTGAGGCTCACTGTTGAGGGTTACTGCCTAGAGGACCATGATAATCACACGATTCCTTGATTTTCCTGTGATAGGGGCTGATGCCTGAAATTGAGGAGAATTCTTACTGGCCTGAGAAATCTTCACTTTCCATTTTTATATTCATTTCAAAGACTGAAGACATGGTTTGAAAACATTGGAAATATAAAATGAGACTTGAAAGTATCCTGATATGCCAAATTACAGTCTCTAGGGATATGGTATGCTCTGCACTGAAGGAGGCTGGAAGGGCCAGACAAGGGTTCTTCACATCTTTCCCCACTGTGACTAGCTCTCAGACCCTCTTGTCTACTCACACTTCTGCAGAGCTGTGCCTTTGTCACTGAACCAGTATCAGAACACAGCTGTCCTTGGGTCTCTGGGTCTTTATTTATGGAAGGTTCATTTGTTACATAAAACTTTGATTAAATAAAATTAGTTCTGTTTTATTATTTGTTTGTTTTTCTTATTGACCTGTCCTTTGTTATAAGGGTATCATCTATAGCCCTTACAATAGGAAAAGAAAATTCATATTTTTTTCTTCCCTATAAAGGGAATCTTGCAGGAGAGGTTGTTCTCACTGCTTTGCTCTTAGAAGCCTATCATGTTTTTAGATCAGTATAAATTTCCATAGTCCCACTGATTTGAACTCTATATTCTTATTGTCCTAAGGGGTTTTAGCTTTCAATTTGGACAAAGAACTAAGAAAAGTAACTCTCAAAGCCGCAAAGGAAAAGATTTTTAAATAGCAAAGTAATTAACAAAAATATTTTATTTTTATTTTTACTTTATATATACATGATAATCACAACCACCACCATATTACCACTGCTGTCACTATCACCTCCTACCATCATCATGATCACCAAACTTCTATCACCGCCACACCACCATCACTATACTACCACCACCAACACCTCAACCATTAATATCACTATACCACCATCATCATACTACCACCACCAACACCTCTACCATCAACATCACCACTACCACCATACCAGCATCATCACCATTATTAAGATGGTCTTCACAATAGAAAACATTCTTTTCCAGAATATTATTTCCAGATTTGAATTTGGGAAGATTAAAACAAATTACATGCTTCTAGGATGAAAAAGATTTTAAAAGAGCAAGTGTCCAGTCAGTATATAAAATATTTAGAAAGAAAAAAAAATCTGTCTCCATAACCAAAGAATGTAGAGGCAAAGACACTATGATAGCTTTCATTTACTATTGCTGTGTTGAATGATTTTGATGTCATTTGATATATAAAAATATATAGATAATGAACATATTTAGGCTAATAAAATTTTTACAGAGCTTTACCATGTCTATAAAATGTAAAAAATATATTTTATGTATTAATATTAATATGTCTGTAAAAGGAATAATATAAGCTCAAGTTCAAGGTTCAAGAAAGTTTGGAGGCTTGGAAGTTAAGTAGGTCTTTTCTTTATTTTAAAGATGCACTCTAATTATTATTATGAATCTTCAAGGAGAACATAGACAAGAATAACTGTAGGCTTAATTTTTAAAAAAATTTTAGGATCTTGTATCCTCAGCTTTAAATTTACTGTATAGATGGGGATGACCTTGAGTTTATTCTCTTCCCTCAGCATCCCTCTCTCCAGAGTGCTGGACCATGTGAACCATTTGCTTCCATTTTCTTTATCAGAGTGCCTTAAGGAACTGAAAACATACAAAGCATATCTTTAAAATGCCATGCCTAAGTACTCATGGCACTATCCATTGAAAAATCAAAATATAGTATCATGTGTAATCAACAATTTACTTATAAAACCTAGAAAGCACAAGCTTGAGATGAAAGAGATTTACCATCTCAAATGGACGTTTCTAAAGAACTGGGATGATCCTAAATTATTAATACCAATTTGTCTATTGTTTAGATCTGATCATTTATTACACGTAGTCTCAGTTTTAACTTTTTATGGTAAGGGATTATGCCAAATATCAAAATAAAAAGCCTTTAAGAGGACAATACATCTTCTCATTGGGTTGCAATATCATGGAACTGTAAAAAATATATTCATTGGCAAACTAGTTAAAGGCATATATTAATAAATCATTCAGCCATAAAAGCTTAAAGTATTAAAAGAGTAATATGAGAGAGAGGAAATGACCTCATGAAAGATGTGAGATATGAACTTGACGTAGAGGGCTAGAAGGATGTTCAGTTTAGCTCTAAGCTTACAAAATATGTCAGCAATTAAAAACAACCCAACAAAGGCTCAGGGCGCCAAGTTCATAGTGCAAAGTTTCCTGGGTTTGTGTTAGAAACTAGATTCCAATCCCAGTTCTGAGAGTCACTTTTCTGTCACCTAAAACGTCACCTCTCTCATCTGAAAACCATGAAAAATAAGGCCTAAGGTACTTCCTATGGATGGAATGATAATGGAATTACTATGCAGTATCCTCAGCCAGCTTTCAGTGGGTTTATCAAGACTTAGTGAAGAGCAACATTTATATAGGGTTTATTTATATAGTTGTTTTCAGTAAACATTCATTCTATAAAAAAAACTGAATAAATGAATGAGGCCAGAGAGACCTATATCTCATCTGTCACTACCGAGCTTTGTGATCTTAGAATCATCGAGCCCCCTGCTACTTCAGGCTTCTCACGTCTAAAAGAATGGTTGAAAATTATCCTTATGTCTCAAAACCTCATGTAACTTGTGGCTAAATGAAAAAAAATTTCTGTAATGTGCTTTGCCCAACAGTCAGCACATACTTTTCATTACACAAATATTTTATAAATCTCACAATTGGAGAGTTCTCAGTGGACATAAAGTACAGCATTTGTGTTAATACAGAGTCACCGCTAGGACAGAAGAAGTAGCAATAGATGTGTAGTTGTAACCTGGCACTTTTGATTCAACAACAATGTAGGAGTATGAGGCTAGGGAGAAACAAGTTGCTAACTGATAATTCTTAAGGACATTATATTACTATACCATTAAAAACACAAATAAGAAAAGCTTAGCTCAAACATAATACAGAAAAGGATCTCCAATGACTGTTAAGCCTCAAAATACTAAATATAATGACTGGAAGCTTGGATATTTTCTTCTAATGGTGGGTGTGTATAGCTTAGCAGTAACCGGAAGAAGGGAGTTTTGATAATTCTGCCTTAGTCCATTTCCTGTAGCTAAAGCAAAGTGTCATAGCTCAAGTAACTTCTAAGCAATAGAAATTCACTTGTCTAATGATTCTGGAGGCTTAGAAGCCTGGGGTGATGGGCCACATCTGGAAAGAGTCTTTTGCTGCATCATGACATGTGAGAAAGCATCACAAGTATGAGCACACACAAGAGCCAGAAAGGGAGAACTCATGCTTTACACAGATGCTCCTCCTAGAACATACACTCTTTCCTGTAATACTGATGTAAGTTTCTGAACATGGACATCAGAGATACCTTCAATCCACAGAATCATTTATAAATCTGTGTTTCGTGTTCTATTTGGAATCAGTGGGAGACTATATAGTGGGAGACGGCAAACACGGGGATGCTTGAGGTAGCACTAGGATTCTGATGCATACTCACTCACTTAGATATGAATGAGAGGTTAAAAATATTAAAAAATCAGCTCAGTCTCCAGTATTGCAATGAAATTAATAGATAAGTATATAAATAAATAAATGAGAACATAATCCAAGTGTCTTTGATAGGTTTCTCTATTTTCTTTGAAGCATTCTTATTTAGAGGAAAGAAGGGTCTGTAAATAAAGGTATACAGATTAAATGGTGAAAATGTGTTTGCTTTTCAGACCATTAAGCTGTTGGCATCAAATTAATTACTTTAGACCTGTCCTGATGAACTACCCTGCATTATGTAGATGATGTGCTCACTACTATTTAGTACAGCTAAATATTTAATACATAACAAACTATTTTAAGTGGTGTTTTAATTACTTTATTTTTGAATGTTTGTATGAGGCTCTCTCTCTCTCTCTCTCTCTCTCTCTCTCTCTCTCTCTCTCTCTCTGTGTGTGTGTGTATGTGTGTATGTGTGTGTGCAGGTAGAGTTCAGAGGACATATATAACTTGGCTCTTTCTTTCCACCATGAGGTCCTGGAGATTGAACTGTTTGCCAGCATTGGTGGTAGGCACCTTTAGCCACTTGCTAGCCCTTCAATACCTTACTAAAGTTGTAGTATCCATATTAAAACCAGAAACGTGCATATTTTTTAGCATTTGCAGATAGGAGTGGGCTCACTTCCAGCCAAAAAAGATAACCACTGAACAAAGCATCCATGAAAGGAGTGCTCTTAATACCACACTTTAAATAATTGGAAAATGGATTGAAACATATTTTGATGAAACTAAGGTGTGACAGAATCCATCTGTGAATAATATAACATTGCATCTTTTTACATTCTTTGGCTACATATTATGCAAAATTTACCAAATTATTCTAATAGTTCTAGTGCCCAAATCATTAAAAAGTTTTGCTTGTCTTTAGTATTTAGAATAGTATATGTATTTTAAGTGCAGTACTTTGAAAAGTTTTATGTGATATTTCATATAATAGTTCCATATGCTGCTCTATTCTAGAACTATTACAAGGTAAAAATCCTTGATTTAACCTTTTAAATCTTTCTCCTTGTACCACTTAGATAATCTGTCATCAAATTTTGCTATTTCCTAGTTCCTCAGATTTAACTTTCTCTTTGATTTTTATTGCTTACTTTATCCCTGAAATAAATTAGAGGTCCTTCGCTATCCTTATTCCTTGCATATAATAGTTATAAGAAATAATAGTTCAGAATATGATACTTCAAAATACGGTACCTCAGCAACTGAGAAAACCCACTGGAACAAAATGTCTTCTAACCTTCCCCTATCAAGGGTTCTCCATGTATCAGGCCTGAAAGTAGGTCATAAGGCCCTCCCTCCAGAAGAGCCCTAACCTATAAACCAAAAACAAGAAACTCTGAGCAAAGAGCCTGTCTGAGCTACCTCTAGTTACCACACTGATCACACTCCCTTTTTTGTGCAATCATACTTCCAGGGAAGGCTGACCCTCTTTATCATACTAGGTACAAAAATGTGCAGGTTTCTCTAGGTCTTTGGGTCTCTATTTCTGAAAGCTATTCTGCCATGTAAAACTTTTCTTAAATACATCTGTTATGATTTTTCCTAGGTAAATCTTTTTTTACAGTAGTATCAGCCTTGAACTCCACAACAGATAATGAAAAATGTCACCTCCTCTCTCCTACAATGCTGACACACAATAGATGAATGAACTACTCATCAATCGTCTTTCTGCTTCTCCTGTCCAGCAACCAACTCTCAGGGCAATTCACGTAAGATGGAGTTTCCATTTTTTCAGATTGTAAATGCGATAGAATAATTTTTAAAAAACATATGTTCAACCAGAACACCATCTATTCATGGGAAAATTTATACACATTTAAAAGCTGAGATACATTCAAATTGGAAATCTATATTGCACAAAAATATAAATGTATTTATTCATCTAACATCTAACAACATAAAATTCTTCAATAAATCTTTCAGTAATAGAATGAATGGTATTCTTGTGCATCCAGACCACTTCCTGATGGCGTTAAGGGCTATGCTAGATGTTACTATATCGGCAGTGAAGGTAGACTCCACCCTTTCCTTTACACAGTTACTTCAATGCCATTTTTCCAAAACATGGATTTGACTGTTTTCAAGACAGAATTTCCTATTTGATAAACAACACTTCTTCAGACCACTAAACTCATAAAAGGATGTTTATAAGGGGCAAAACAAAATAGACACAGAATATGAGCTTATAGATTAAAAGTCAGAAGAAACTGCAAACATTTTGTATTGCTATCATCAGCATCCTGTTTCAAACACAAGGTTTAATTAAAAAAATTTTTATAGTAATTTCAATACACATGGAGGAATGATTGACACAGAGCAAAACCATACTGGTTATGTTTGATGCTTTGGGGGCTGCTGAGTGTTCACATGTTCATGACATTGACCTTTCTTCTTTTGTTATATTTTTAAATTTGTATATAACAAGTTTTTTTAAAGCATGTAGGTGAAATAAAGGGTAAACATGAAAAATATTTCATTGGGATGAGGTGATCTTCTGAGAAAAGATCACACAGCACATCCTCTCATGGTTTGTTCCTCGAATACTTTCAGCCTTGACTTACTATCATCCTGGCAAGTCCATGTATGAGAGGCATTATATTATGATTTTGCCAAGAACTGTATGTTACATACTTAATGACTGCACTCCCACCAGTATAGCATCTAGCCGAACAAGCTTACAGGACTCCAATAACAATAAAGACAGCAGCAGCAGCCCAGCTGGGCAGTGGTGGCCTTTAATCCCAGCATTCACTCAGAAGGCAGAGGCAGGTGGATCTCAGTGAGTTCAAGGTCAGCCTGGTCTACAGAGGGAGTTTCAGGACAGCCAGGACTGTTATACAGAAAAACCCTGTCCTAAAAAACAAAACAATGACTGGAGAGATGGCTCAGGGCTTAACAGCACTGGCTGCTCTACCAGAGGAGCCGGGTTCAATTCCCAGTACCCATATGGCAGTTTACAACTGTTTGTAACTCCCGTTCCAGAGATCTGACACCTTCATACCAATGCATGTAAATAAATTTAAAGCAAACAAACAAAAAAACCCCAGAAATAATAAAGACAGATTTCTAAATCCACCTTCATATTGGCTTTGAACTTGGACTTGTGAAAACTGAATGCCATAGTGTCAAATGCTGATTTGGTCAAAGATACTGCTTCCTAACTGGATCAAGCAGAAACACTTCCCGATGTGCAGTGGCGGCTACACAATCTGCTATATTTGCAGTGAGACAAGATTGGCAAGGACTACAGAAGTTACTTAAGACAGAACTTCAGAGGGAGATGAAGCACAGAAAGAAAGAGCCACTGAGAGTGGATGTAGGGCAAGTTCCTAAGGAGATCACAGAGGAACAGCAAAGGCTGGGAGGGTTGGGCCAGCAGGAAACAGGATGCCACATCTAAGAAACACAACAAAAAGAATTCTTTTACTATTTTCAGGGATAAAAGAGAGCTAAATGACACACTTTGCTCCTATAGCAGGGGGAGAGGAAAAGCTGATGGCCCCTGAGAGTAAAAATGATTATGCATTTGGTCATTTCAAAAAGTCATTGACATAGGATGAAATAGAAGTAGAATCACTGTAACTTTGATTGGGAAATAGAAAAAAAAATGGGTACAAAAAATTAATTAATGAATTATAATTTACTGTTTGATATTCAGATTGATATGCAAAGCTATCTGACAAATTTATCATCCATACATGATAGAATATTATGCAGCCAATAAAAATGTTTTAAAGAATTTTAAACAATAAGGGGAAATTATTAACAATATGACAGGAAGCAAGGCAGAATCATATTTTTGTCTGGAATGGAATCAGTCAAATTGTTAACAGCAGGTGTTGTTGATGAGATCAGTGAGATTTCTCTCTTCTTTATCTGTGTATTTGAGAAGAACAGGAGTCAGAAACATGTCATGTAGAACCGAGCAGGTACTCCAGAAAGCAGTGTCTCTGGCCAGGAAGGTGGAAATGTTCCTATCAGAGACACTGATTAATGTACTGATTTCAGCTGAAGCCAGACATGTCGGACATGTTCCAGCCAGAGGCACTAGAGTCTGCCTAAATTCCAGTCCAGCCAGCAGGATGAAAAGACACTTAGACCAGCTGAAGTCACTGACTGCTCAGCACCCACACCTCAGCCCGTTTCTGCCATAAATCCTATGTTCTAAGTTCATTCTCTGCTACTGTGACAAGACACCATGACTGAAGTAAATTTAGGGGAGAACAAGGCTTATTTCAGTTTATAGTTTATAGTCTGTCACTGAAGGAGTCAGGACATAAACTCAAGAAAGAGTTTAAAATAGAAACCATGGAAAATGCTTCATGCTGGCTCCAAGGCAGGCTCATGTTTAGCTAGAGTCTTATACAGCCCAGAACATCTGTCTAGATGCTGGTGCTGCTCGTAGTGGGCTGAGCACTCCTATATCAATTAGCAACCCCCGAAGACACAGCTACAGGCCAGTCTGATCTGGGGAATCCCTTCAACTGAAACCCCCTTCTCAGGTGAGTTTGGGCTGTATTGAGTTGACAGTTAAAATTAACTGGCACATTCCATGAAAAGGATATGTCCAGTCTGGCATATTGGTGGCGACTCACTTCTTTGGACTTGTTCTTGCTGCTCAGGAGTTCTGCTCACTGTCTTTCTGCTTTCATGTGTGTATCTACAATAAACTTTCTGAAACATCATTCTTCCTATGATCCATGAAAGTCACTTTTCCAGTTTGCTAGGCAAGAACCTGGAGCTTCTGCCTTACATGGCCATCATCTACTGGCACCATAGTGCCTGTGCTAAGTCGTCCCAAGACTAGACAATCCCCACTGCATGCATGATGTCCATTTTCCTTGTTTCATGGTAGTTTGCTAAAGTTACTACTACTTTTGTGTGTGCATGTTTGTATGTGTACAAGTATGTTTGGGTATGCTCACATATGTGGAGGTCATAAATCAGTGTTGAGTATTTTTCTTCCTTTTATTTTCCTCCACAATATTTTTTTAAGACAGGGTCTCCCACTGAATCTGGAGCTCACTGATTGTCTAGACTAGCTGATCAGCAAGCCCTACAGAGCTTCCTGTCTCTTGACTCTAGGTGTAGATCACTACATCAGGTTTTTATGTGAATGTTGGGGATCCAAAGTTAGGTCCTTATTATTGTGATTTACCAACTGAACCATTTCCCAAAAACCTACATGTTAGATACTGTACAATGTAAATAACTTGTATACTCAGATGTAACAATAAAAGTATATAAAGTGTAACTCTTAAATACTGAACTTAAATAGTTCAGTGCTAATTAGCTCATTTTAATAAGCCTTATTGAGGTTGCCAATCAGTTCCCTGATTTAAATGGATTCTTTTACTTTCAATTTTTGGCTTATGACATATCAGCTACTCTAAGTTAAAATTCTTTGCTCACCTGGCTTGACTCTTCTGATTTTAATCATGCCTCAGCTTTTACCCCAACCATTATTGTTATGATATAAATGGATGTAAAATGTCCCGTACAAGCTCACGTGTTTGAATACTTGATTTCCAAATAGTTGTACAATTAAGGGAGGCTACGGGCCTACTTGGAGGAAGTGGGTTGTTGAGTGATAGGCGTTCAGGACCTACTGACCAATCTCTCTCTCTCTCTCTCTCTCTCTCTCTCTCTCTCTCTCTCTCTCTCTCTCTCTCCTTTCTGCTTCTTAATGGGCAGCCTAGGTGTGAACAAGCCATGTCTTAAGTCCCAACCACATCTTCTATACTATGATGGATTATATTCTCTTTTTCTTTGAAATTGCTTCTTGTCAGCCATTCATTAATAGCAGAAAGAAAAATAACTAGTGTAATGGTGGCTAGTGACCACAGCCTTGGCAATGGCGGGTCTTCAGCATGGCAGCATCTGAATGTCTCCCTTGTATGACCACCCCCCCCCCACATACACACACTCAATAGGGAGGTGTGACCAATGGGGCTTTGTAATAACAGTAGCAATATCTGATTTCTCAGGTTTAGTCCATGAATGCCTGTGTTGCTTCTACTTCAGTCATCTGTACTGCATACTGGAGGATGACAGTGGCCTTACTGTTAGATGCTAAAAGAGCCCTGGCGGAGAAACTCATTAAATAATGGACTTTTTTCTAGCAACAAAGCAGACCAAACTGCATTGTTTGAGTGAGCACTTTGGAGGCAGATACTGGGATCCAGTCATTCAGGCAACTGAGGTGGTTGTAGTAAGAATCATTAAGATATAATGTAGACCCCTGCTTCTAGGAGCACAAAAAATATGTTGGCAATAGTAAAAAGTATCTCAATGCATAATGATTAAATTAACTGAAAGTTGATTTGGCAGTGCTCTCCCATGCCATACCATAAGTGCTCCCTGTAGCTTTGGTTTTGAACATGCTCTGCACACTTGGCATTGCACATACCCCTGCACCTTGTAATGCCCATGAACATTGCTTAAAACACTCAGCTCCAGTTTGAGACTATTGTATGTTAGGAGCTGCAGTGCTTTTTCTGCACACATAGCTCTCTGCTCCTAAAGAAACGCAATGGCTTAACTCGAGAAAACACTTCTAATGCTTTTCTACTATTATCCCTCAGCATGTAAGTATCAAAGGATATATGTTTCAAATGTATTGTGTAAGAATGTTTGGTTTTTAAAAATTGTTTGAGTTGCTGACATGAGCTTTATAAAAAAAAATCCTTAAATGAATTTTGGCTGGAGATTAAGGCAGAATTTCCAAAAATTTCTAACAAGGCTCTAAATATACTTCTGCCATTTTATACTATATACTTATGCAAAGTAGAGTTCTCAGCACTCATGATTATAAAATCAAAACATTGATCAATTCTAAAAACACTGAAGATGTTTTATGTCCTGCACTATCAAATATTCAGTCAAGGCTTAATGCCCTATGTAAAATAAACAAGTACATCCATCTCGTTAGCATGTACTTTTATTTTAATTTGCTTTTTATCATTAATAAATGGTAAGATTATACCAAGAATTGTTTTAAGGGGCAATTGTTTTATGATTTGCTATTGGTAAATGATTTATTTGTATACCTATTTTATATACCTGTATACTTGAAGTCACATGAAAATTTCTCAAATGAAAAGGGTCATGAGTGAAGATAAGTTTAGAATCTTGGTTTGATCTAGTGTTACCTCCTCAGCTGGTCTAAACTCAAGGAAGTGACTGAAAACAGAAGACACTATCTTAGTACCTGAAAAGTTCTACAAACAGTTCTCCTTTCTTGGCCAACTCTGAGCATCCATGTATTCATAAGGATTTGTTGTCCATCTAAGGAGATGCTCACCCGGAGACACTGAAGTCACCTGAAGAAGCAGCACTTAGGATTTCAGGATTTTAACAGCTCAGGAAGCAGCTCCACAGCTCCTGATCTGCACTGAGTTTGGAACTTCATCACAAGAGAACATTTAGCTGTATTCAGGAGGCTGAGACAAGAAAATCCTGAGTTTGAGGTCAGCCTGTGCTATACAGAAAGATCCAGTATCAAAAATCAAGCATACAGAAGGACATAAGATTTCCCATAACCTTCAGGCAGTCAGTGGAGGCTCCAAATCAATATGAAATATTTGTTATTGCATAACTGTCAGCATGACTGGATTTACAGTAACCCTGAAACCCACCTCTGGATGTGTCTATGAGGGCATTTCCAGAAAGGTTTAGCAGAAGAGGAAAACCTCCCTAAATGAGGGTAGCATTACCCTATGGGCTGGGGTCCCAGACATAAAAGGAAAAAGCAAGCTGAGAACCAGCAGCTGTCCCACTCTGCCTCCTGAGGGTGGAGTGTGATGGCCACTTTACACACCTGACCTCAGGTCTTTCCTGACACTCTATCCCTCAACCCGGAAGCCAAAATAAATAGTTCCCTTCTTTATAACTTGCTCTTGCATTGTTTGTATTGTTTTTATGGCAAAGAGAAAATAAACCAATACAATTGCGTGTTTTTGTGAGATTTCTGAGTTTCCAACAGAGTCTCAGAAGAATATATAACTTAACCAAAAGTTAAGTGTCAGTCATGGGGAACTTAGAGGGTGTCAGGCTTTGCATGAACCATTATTTGGGGAGATTCCTAACTGAAGCTGAGTCATGGTGCTACCTGGAGGGAAAATGTTGTAAGTAGGAGAAGATATGGTCAATGCTGTATGGAGTGAGCTTGGTCTCTGGTACAAGCAATATGGAGGCTTTTGTCATGTCACAGAGAAGGGAAGGAAGATGGGGGAATGAGTAGGAGAGGAGACCTGTCAATCACTCTAATCATTTTGGGTTTTATTCTGATTATGATAGGAAAGCGAGATGCTTGGGTGCCAGCCTAAGTATTCAAAGCCCATGAGGACAGCAGGCTGCCTCTGACAAATGTTATTTCCCAATAGAAAAAGAAAGCCCTAGAAACTCAAGAAGCAGTTAAATATCTCATGAACAGTGAATAAATATTCTTAGCTTGCTTGTCAGTAGATGTATTTGGAAATGATTAATAAGAAATGTACTGTTATTATTCAAGCTATCATGAGGGATATTGATTTAGTTCTTTTTGGAGAAGTTGAATAAATTTATTATACTTTTCTGAAACTTAGCCCTTAGGGAGTTATTTTAGCACAATGCCAATATACTCCTGTCTTCTCTAACCTGACCTCTGAGGTATGCAGGATATGTATGCTAAACTTCTCTCTCTCCCTCTTCCTTTGTCTCTCTCTCTCTCTCTCCACACACACACACACACACACACACACACACACACACACACACACACACACACTTGTTTTTGTTGCTGCAAATGGAGTCAAGTAATAAACATTCTTTCTTAGTAGTGTTCACAACAACAAAATGTAAGAAATCAACAATCAAATAACACGAGATCTTTGCTAAGGAGAGGATGATAGGAAAGTTCAGCCTTTAGCTCATGCCATCTGTCGATCTGTCTGTCTGTCTGTCTGTGTATGCGTGTGTGCCTTTATAGAGAAATTGAACCCAAGGTCTCATATATGTTAGAAAACCTCCACTACTGAGCTATACTCCCGGCCCTATGCTCAAGTTGTTATATTTGTCTGAAAATAAGAGGGTTTAATTTTTAAATTATTGAATAAGCAGGTACTTGTTATGGGCTATTATATGCAATATACACTTCTAAGAAATATAGAAAGACTTTAAATTTGGGGCTCTATTTATTTTTTTATTCATTCATTTCAATTATATCCATTAAATACACAGCATGTAGGATGTGCTATGCTAAGAGACAAAAAGAAGAGAGATAAAAATGTTTAACTTCAGCTATAAGTAATTTATAGTCTAATCAGAATTAAATAGAGTAACATCAGATTTTTCTAATTCTAAATAAAAATAACAGAATATTTCTTTTTTCCTTTTTGAAAGACGGGGTCTCATGTCTCTTAGGCTGTATTCAAAGCTGTTATGTAGCTCAGGATGACCTTGAACTCCTGATCCACCAGTCTCCACCCTTTGAAGGCTGGGATTACAGATAAGTACTACCCATGCTCAGTTTTGTGTGATGTTAGGAACTGAGTCTAGGGCCTTCTGCATGCTATGAGAATCCAGCTCAAGATCAGCATATTCCTTTACATAAAAGTCTGTCAACATTTTATCTCTAGCCTATGTTGGGATTTATTCTCAGTTTGCTTACTTTGCTTGTAGTCAGAAAGACTTCTGGAATAGGTGGAGTAATTGGTTAATAAGTGATCAAACGTCTAATTCTCAAAGTTAGTTTAGTTGTCTGTCTTTGGTGCCTTCTTGGGAAATGCTGTGAAGCTCCCTCCAGTGGTCTTCCATCCATTACCTTTGAGGCTAATTGATTGTGCACATGTTCTGGGTACTTCATGAAAATCCCTATTCTCCATTAAGAGAGAATGTATATGTGCAATGGAAGCAGTGGTTAGCTCTTATACAGAAGGTTGGCTTTCTCTCTGAAGAGTCTACATTTCTATCTTCTGAAAAAAAACACCCAAAAAACCTGGCAATAGATTGGCAGGAGAAAAACTATGACAACTTTATTTGATGATAGTCTTAGATGATACAGGAGACTTCAGATTGAAAACTCACAGACCCAGGATGAGTACTCATGCAGAGATATGACTGGACAAAAGAGGATATAAAAGAATGGGAAAAATTGTGAGGGCAAATTCAGAGTAGCCTGTCTGTTTGGCCTTCTTTGCCTTTCAAGATACACTATTTCTTCCTGCAAATTTTTTTTTTCTACAATCGTGGTCTTATCAATCACTGTTAATCAAGGATGGTATTTATGGCTAGTTCTTACACAGAAAGACAGGGGTAAATGTAATAGTTTTAAGTTTATATCTGGCTTTGAGGAGAAAGCTGCTGGCTTCTATGTTCTACTTTGAAGAACAATTCTAGTCTCTGGTTTGCCACAGGAGAACTTAAGGGGTCAGAGATAGGAGGCTCAGAGGAGATCAGAGAGAACTTTACTTCTAGGCTGGGGCTTGGGCATCATTTTCTGAGCCCTGTTACTCGCACTCCAGTATCTGGATACTGGGCAGTTAGTTCAGTCTTGCTTCTACAATTTGATAGCATCCATTCCTTGATAACATACAATTTGAAGCCCAGTTTGGACAAATGTCTCACCCTGCCAGCACCTTGTTATATTAAGATCACAATGGAAAAAGTAATAATCTCTCCAACCTCAGACAGTTATGAAACTATAAAATGCCTACACTATGGATCAAATTTGTTCATGCACTTTGTCATCAGTTACCTGTTGCTTTTACACACCTCCAAAACTTAGGAGAATTAAAACAATGAACACTTTTATCTCTATTGGTATAAAAAATTTCAAAATGGGCAAGACTCGTCAAATAGTTCTGGTCTGGCTGGGGTCACTGTGTGGTTGTATTTAGCTGATGGTGTATCTGGAGGATACAGAGGCAACTGTCTCTCTCTTCCTGGAGGCTCAGAATTCTCTCTCCTTGTGTCCTGTGGTCTTCCCTCTAGGCTAGAGAGGCTTCACCTCACATGATATTTCAGGCTCTCAGACGTCCCAGGGGTTTAGCTCCATAACTGAAACTCTCATTTCCATCACAATTTCTTTCTTTTTTTTTTTGGCAAAAAAGACAATGGACTGGTCAGTGTGATGATGTTATAATTAAATAATAAAACCAGTCTGGAGTATCAGGGAACAGATCCATCCACAGTCAAGCCAGGAAAGTCAGAGAGTGGTAACTCACTCCTTTAATTTCCAGCAGGAGAAAGACCCAGGAGTGGTGATCTATGCCTTTAATCTCATAACGTCAGAGTTAGAGATCTTTCTGTGTTTCAGTGAGTTCAAGGCTGACTTTTAAACAGTGAGTGAAGAAGGTATTTAAGGCAGGTTTAGGAAGACAGAGTATTATTCTATAGAAGTGACAAAGAGTGAGGCTGAGGAAGCTGCAAGATAGTTGGCTGGGTGAGATTTGACTGTGCTCTGTTTCTCTCTCTATGATATCCCAGCTTTCCCCCAATATCTGGCTCTGAGTTTCATTTAATGACAACGGGAAGTCATGCACCAGGTCAGTCCAGCCAAGATGAAGGAATTTCATAAGGATGTAGAGAGGTGAGGTTCCTCCTGACCTCTGACATAATCATTAATGATAATATAAACCAAGGTTGTAGAGAGGTAGAATTCTTTCTGGCTTCTGACTAAAGTCAGGACAATCTACTTGTCAGTCTGATCAAGGCGGAGGAGTCCTGTAAGGCTATGCAGAGGTGAGGTTCCTCTGGCTTCTGATGTAGCCACTAAAGATAACAAACACTACCCATCTCAATTTGTAAACCATCAGGTTGACAGAGAACCTGGGAGGGTAGGACAAGCTTCTCAGGACCAGGACTCACAGGCTTTGCATTCAATGATGGCCCTAACAGCACATCCTTCCAGGAAGTTACCTTATCTTGTTGCTCAGCTTTTTCCTGAGCAGCTTCCCCTACATGTTCAGTGAGGTTGCTTCTTTCTAAAGGGGTCAATTCTTAGAGGAGGCCTTGCCAGATACCCTTGGATACTGCTAAGTCCTTGCTTCTGAGCTCTTAGAAGGTACCCCATATTTGCTTCGCCCCCACCCCAGAAGTTACTAAATTGTATTAAAGTGTCTGGGAGTTTGTTTCATGGGCTTGCTTTTCTAGCTAGATTCTTTACAACCTGAAGGCAAGAGACAAGTCTGAGTTTTGTGATGCTGTCATTCTTACATACTCAGTAAAAATATGTGGAGAAAGAGCTAAAATAGTAGAAATGTGTTTTCTATACTCTGTGATCACCATAGTATCCAGAATAATGCAAGAAATATATTAGTAGTTCAATAAATATTGAATGGTTGGTTGAATGCAAAAATCTATTTCTCTTAGACACTGCATACAAGTAGAAACCTTGATTTTAGTGACCCGGTAAAGTCTTCAGCAAGCTTCATAAAGATTTCAGTCCCTAGCTGGGAAAGAAGCAGTATGCCTTAGGCATAACTTTTCAAGTAATATCAATGTTTAATAGCATAAACCTTTTGGGCAGAGGCATATAGCTAAAAATAAATCTGTATCCTTTTGAAAGTG
Organism: Sigmodon hispidus; assembly: GCA_004025045.1. Taxonomy (NCBI): domain Eukaryota; kingdom Metazoa; phylum Chordata; class Mammalia; order Rodentia; family Cricetidae; genus Sigmodon; species Sigmodon hispidus. The sequence goes on along the minus strand of PVIH01004684.1, from coordinate 32,075 downwards.
CTGGCTAAAATAATGTAGGCATGTATTCATGCTACCAACACAAATGGTTCTCTTGTCTGTTACAAAACAAAATGAAACCTATAGGGAACCAAATTGTTTTTCTAAGTATGACAAATCCAGGCTGCAATTGGAACAAGAGACGATATAAATCAATAGGTCTCCAAGGTAAATATCAAGAGTGACTTTGAGGTGAGCAAAATCCAGTGTCCATTCCAAAAACATCCTTCCTTCTTAGATAAAGCTTAGATCAAGCTTTCTGTTTTATACTTGATAGAAAATGATTCATGCACCATAGTGTCTGTCACTTGGAAACCCCAAATAAATGCAACAGCAACAAGTACAATTCAAACGTTTGTTTTCTGGGGTCTCTTACATGCTTTGTGGGGAGCTGTGGGTCTATCTTTTCAATGTTCTCCCTAAAACTTGAAATGAAGATGTTGCAAAGGTAATCTTCCATGTTGTTCAATAGGCTGCACCAAGCTACCTCCTTATACCTGACTTTAGAAGCTCTTTTAAGATGTCCACTGACATCTTGTAGGAGGTAGAAGAGTAGGGTTATACACACACACACACACACACAAAGGATTTGCAATGCTTTACATGTGTGACTTCAGAGAAGCTACCAAGTCACCACACATTTTTAAATTCCCTACCCATAAAACACCGAAGGAAGCAACAAAACTTCCTAGATATCTGTTGTATTCTCCTCAAAGACTATTTGATCCGACTCAATGTATAGCTCTAGTGTCCAATTGGAGATAGAAGTATCTTCAGAACATTATCATTTAGTTTGGGGCTTGCTCTCTTTGGCTGGATGAAGCCTAGTCCCTCAGTCCTGGCTCCTGCAGTAAAAATTTATGGAAAAGTAAATCAGGAGTAAAAGGGACACAGCCTAATCTTTTAAATTATTTGTCTTTCTGTTCCCTCATCCATCATTTAAAGGAGTGAGTGTAAAGGAAGGTCCTTCCAGCTAAATATAACACCAGCTCATGTGAGTCTTAGGGAACTACTTCCCCTCAGTTTATAAGATGAGTAATAAAAAAAAAATCTCTCTCAATCTCTCAATCTCTCTCTCTCTCTGTGTGTGTGTGTGTGTGTGTGTGTGAGAGAGAGAGAGAGAGAAAGAGAGAGAGAGAGAGAGAGAGAGAGAGAGAGAGAGAGAGAGACACTTTCCCAAGACCACACAACTTTTAGTAGGGAACTTTCTTATAATAAGGAAGAAACTCCAAATCCTATGTTCTGTTGGAGGACCCATCCCCCTTCTGTCCTTTCTGCAGGATCATCTAGGTCCCCCAAGACTTTGAAGGACTACTTATGCAGTTGACATGACTAATTCTAATTTCAAAATAAAATTGACTTGTCTTTGGAAATGAATCCAACCACAACAACACAACTCTAGTTATTAATATTAACATTTACTACCCGTGGTATTGTTCAGTAAGTAAGCAAACAAGGCAAACATTTTCCTGGAATCCTATAATGTGGGTATTTGCTGTTCTCATTTTTAAGGTCAAGGCCAGAGAAAGTACACTTCTGGGTTCACATCTCTAGGAGTGTGAGTGGCGAGGTGCTGTCCTGACCATTCTGAACAAAAAGTCTATGTCTATGGCCATAATAATACTCTGGATACACCTTGTTTTGGATGAATATAAAGTCTATGTTACTTTCTATGAATAATCATTTTAAAATTCTATATCAACCATAGTCTCCTTCTATCTTGGACATCATCAGAAAGTGAAGTTCCCTGAGCTCCTAAAGGGCCATGGGGTGGTAATAACTTCTGTCAGTATTCTTAGTGTTTCCAACTAATCCTAAACCTTCCTGGGGACAATACATTTTTAGATTTCTTTTTTCCTTAGAGATCCTTTATGCCCAGTGAGTACCCAGAAACATTTGACTAAATAAGGTCCCTAAAGGAGGGATATTAACTTTTTTTTAGCCTGGGGAGACCCCTCAGTTCTGCCTGCTAGATATTCCTTGTTGATCCTTCTCATCCTTGAATTCTTTAGCTGTGGGAAACACTAGTACAAAACAGAGCAGATGACATCATGGGAGGGCAAGCCATGCTAATTTTTGTTGACTGGCCCATTGAAGTGGTAATGAGGCAGAATTTCTGCCTTTGGCCAGAACAGACCTGGAGCTCTCCTGTCTTGTTATTCATCTTCTCCCTGGGGATCAGCAACCCAGGCAGACAGTTCCTTTCCTATCAGGCAAACCCCAAGCCCCTCAGTGAAGTGACAGGAAATATTCACCTCAGTGCGCATCTTCCCCTGATGGCCCTAGGCACACTGCTTGCTCTCTCTGTGGCTCCCAGGCAATCCAGTCTGCCATAAAGTACAATTCAGACAACTGTGCTACAGGGAAAGACAAGCAAACAGAAGAAAAGAAATCCACTCTGCATATTGATTTTGTCTAATGTGGCATTTGCACACATGAGCAACCACAGTTCTTACTGACTGCTGCCAGACTAATCCATCCCCAATATTGCCTGATCAGGCAATTCCCCTGCCCCTAAACCCATTATCTCCTGAGACAGCTAGGCTTCAAATTAAAGGTTCTCCACTTTCTGGGAAACTTACATTTCCACATTTCTTTTCTAGTTTCTCCGAATAGGAAGTTTTCAACCAACAATTAATTGCATATACTTGTTCAGAGCCTTGGAAAGCATTGATTTTTCTTCACTTCTAAGTCAAAATTCTCTATGCTTCAAGTTCCAATAGCTACTTTACTCCCTACAACAAACTTACCCTGACCTTGCCTGCTGACAGAATACTACCCTCTTTGTAGCTTGAACACTAGATTTCTCATAGTATAAACACATTTCTTCCTGATGTAGTTTATGTCTACTTAATCCACAGGACCTAGCACATAACATTCAATAAATGTTTACTGAATAAATATTAATATTTATTTAACGAAACCTTTCCATTAATGGTGCTTTGGAAACCATAAATAAAACGTACATGAATTCATTATTTTTGAAGGTCAGAGACCATTTGAAGGCTCTGAAATGCCTGAAGGACCCACAGCTTTATGTGTACAATCTGAGAATACCCTGCCTTAGACACAGAACACTGAAGACTACTCACTAGTGTTCTCTGCTTGCTGAAAGGCCAGTGGGGCCAAATAATCCCATTCAGAAACCCAGTTCCTGGCAATAAAAGCAGTGATGCTTCTTGTCTGAGTTTGAGAACTGTTGCTATGGTAAAACCTGGAGCAAATCCAGCTCGGGGAGGTCAGGATTTGTTTATTTTTTCACTTTTGGCCTACTGTGACAGGGACACAGGACAGGAACTGCAATCAGGAACCTGAAGGCAGGAACCCAAACAGTTACCATGGAGGATCATGACTTGTTTCCTATGGCTTGTTCAAGCTCTTTTCTTATAGGATTCAGGAGTGCTGGCCCAGGGGCAGTACCAAGCCCAGTGAGCTGGACCCTCCCACATCTATCTTTAATCAGGAAAATATCCCACAGACTCATTTATAGGCCAATTTGATGGTAGTATTTTCCCAACTGAAATTTCTTCTCAGATGAGTCTAGCTTGTGACATGCTGACCAAACAAAAACCCAAGCAGGATACCCTCATATTTAGAGAAAATAGAACACATTTAAAAGTTCTATGCCCTTATCTACAGTTGCATTTCAAAGGAGCAACAGGCAGGACTCACATCTGGGTGTACCTGGCTTGAAATCTAAGATGTTTGGACTTTGATTTTTGTTTCTGTTTTTCCCAAACACTTCACATTCCTTTTGGAACTGTATCGTTGGTAGAAATTTCTTTTATTTATTTATTTTTTGTTATTATCTGAGGTTTTTCTTCTCACTCTCCAGGCTTCACAAAATGACAGTTATACCTGGCTCTTACCTGTTTTGTCTAATACAATCTCTGAGGAGGTTGCAGCTTCATTACAGTTAGTGCCTTTGATGTCAGCTTCTCTTTACACAGTGCAGAGTTCCCTGAGCTGGAAGCCTGGCCATTTTTTCAGCTCCTTTGTACCACTCTCTCTGCCCAGCCTTCTGTGACACATTTCTTCATCTCTTGGGAGTGTCTCAGAGGCCTATGAGCCACAGATCTGAGCCACCTCACCTAGAGCAACATCCAGGAAGAGTAGAGACCTTACTGGTGACTCACTAACTGGGAACTCAAAAATGCACAGAACCTCATTTATTGAGATTACCTTTCAGTACTGTGAAGGGAGACTTTTCTGGGCTTTGAGGAGATCCATGATACATGTGCTGGGCATGAGAGGGGCTCTTTTAATTAATAAAACAAATTACTGCAAATATCAAATACTTCCTGTGAGCACAGATGATACCAAATAGCATTTCAACAATTCTGAGACATACTCCACTCACATTTTTTAATATCTCTGTAATTGGAATGCGGCTTACAAATGATAATTGTGCAATGATTATATTGAAACAGCCATCATCATAGTTATTACAGACCATAGTAGTTAATCTCAATTGTTAACTTGAGGAGAAATAAAGTCATCTAGGAGATGCCTCTAGGTGTTCCAGTAGGGTATTGTCTTGGCTAGGTTCATTGAAGTTACCCACTATAAGTGGCACCATTGCCTGGGCTAGGATCCCGTAGCATATATGGGGAATAATGAGCTGAGCACAATCATTTATCATTCTCTGCTTCTTTCATGTAAATACAATATGAACAGCTGCTCCAAACTTCTGTTGATTTGATGTCCCCATTATAATGGTCTACACCCCTGAACTGTTAGCCAAAATCAACCCTTTCTGCCTTCAGTGTCTTGTCTTAGTTTATGTTATCTTGGCACCTGGAAAAGAAACCAAGACACAGACTTTACTCATATAAGTATCAAATATGACAGCTGTGGACAAGTTGGGCAGAAATGGGAGAAGGCTGGTTGTACTTAGCTGCAAAGGCACCCTAAAAATTCCAGAATTTATTATTTTATAAAGTGTTCAGAAAATGTTTCACCATCAATCTGAATTCTATGACAGAGTCAAAGCAGGATATTCAGAAGACTCAGACAAAACATTCCAGAAAGTTCAGGGGAGTTTATAGTTTTATACAAGATTAAGTTTTCCTTAAGTTCTTAAGAAATACAGTTTCTGACAGCCCCATCAATCTCCTTCAAGGGAGCATGGTTTGACACAATATTCTGTGTTGCAGAATTTTATAACTGGGCTATTATAATAGAAAGTTGGGGTACAAATGGCTGTTTAGGATATATCTCCTAGGTTCCTTTGCTTCTTGATGTCACCATGTGACTAAGTTTTAGCCAATGGTATATGAGTAGAGTGAAATACAACTTTGAGCATCATCAATTGGGTCTTAAACAATCCCCTAAAACCTATACAGTGAAGGCTTGTTCCCAGTTGATGGTCCTACTGGGAGGTAGTGAACACATCAGAGGTGGTAGGGTGGATGCTAGTTGGAGGAAGGACATCATTAGGAGTGTATACCTATGAAGGACATTTTTGGGACATTGGCTCCTCTCCCTTTCTCCCCTTCTGACCACCTTGAGGTGAGAAGCTTTGTCTTGACCACAGTCCCCAAGCAATGGAACAACCTGACAAGGGCTGAAACCTCTTACTCTGCATACTGAAGGAAGCCTGGTCTCTTTAAATTGATATCACAGGTAAATTCTGTCAGAGCAGTGGAAAGCTGGCTGAAACATCAGTCATGTCAAGATGTCTATTATCAGGAATGTTGATTGGGTGGGGAAACTGCACACATTTTCTTGCAAAAAAGACAGAAGGCTACATTAAATTAAAGGAAGTAGCATGACAGAAACAGGAAGGTCATGACAACCTTGAAGCCATCACAACTGGCTCAGGGTCTCCCCAGCTCTCATCTCATCACCTAAGGGTCCTCTGCAGCCAAATGATGTCTACTTTTTTGGTTTAGTCTATCTCATTCTCTCCTGCCCAGAAGAATATGACATAAACGCAGATACATGTGCCAACCTCACAAGAAAGCTTTCTTGATCTATGTATATTCTTCAGTGTAATCCACTTTCCTTAGGGTTGCTGGCCTTTTATCTTTGGTGACGGGAGTCTTACTTTCAAGACGCACTGCTATACTTAAAGGACTTTTCTTTTTTTAACCTCCTCAAAATCCCATTTCTGTTCATTTCAAACTTCCTGTTATGGGCTTTAGCTTCCTTAGGTTAGACCCAGTGCTAATTGCATCTTCTGTTGGCCTCCTTTTTTCTCTGATTGTGTGACTCTTCTTACTCGTCACACGTCATTAGAAAAGTCAAATGGCAGCTTTTCTCATAGCCTGGAAAATAGGGGATTTTCTCTGAGCTTCTTAGCTGGGGCTGACTGGTGCAAACTAATTCTCATAAATTGTAGAACTCTTATTATGCAAGCTTTCCCTTTTCACACATTATCTCCAATCTTTAAGCCAACTCTAAAAAAGAGGGGTCTTACTAAATTTATACTGAAGCTCAGAATGGATATAATGTCTTCTCCAGGAGGCTTTACCCAGTTAAGTACCAAGATCTTCAAACAGGAGCCAATCTGCATTAGGCCTGGTGGAGGATGCCTGTAATCCCCACACTCAGGAGGCTAGGACATGAGGATTTAGAATGCTAGGTCACCCAGGCAATAAAGGAGGACTCCACTGTAAAACAATGGTGAGGATAAAACTTAATGGTAGATGACATGGTTAGCAGTACAGGGCTCTGGGTTCAAACCATAGAATCGCAAAGCCAAATAAACCCCAAGCTCCAGCCTGTTGTAGTGGGATTATACTGGTAATGTAAATATTTGTCCCGCCTATGAGTTTAATAAAAAGGTGATTGGTCAAAGGCAAGCAGGAAGTGTGGGCGGGGCTACCAGGTTAAGAAAACTCAGGAACATCTCAGAGCAGACATAGATGCCAGACACAGATGCCAAAATCACCAGAGCTGCCAGGAAATGCTGCTCTGAGAAAAGGTACTAAGCTGCATGGCTGAACAAGATGGGTTGAGTTCAGATGAAGGAGTTAGCAAATTATATACCTGGGCCCTAGGTCAATCAGCGTAAAATTAATTTAAGTATTTGTGTGATTCTGTGACTCTGTGAGACTGTGAAACTTCAAGTCTGTGGGGCTGAACCTCGAGGCTAGGGCCAGGAAGTCCAGGTCAGGACTGCAGCCTGTGTCTTTCCTATTACATATACTGTTTATCAAGCCAAAATTAAGACAAAGATCAGGGTTTCTGGTAAATAAGAAGAAGAACTTAGTACTGTTCAGTACAGGAATTGCCTGTACTGGGGAAGGAAAGAACCATCTCAGCTTTCTAGCCTGGAAGCTGGGTTAACATCAAGATGATGAGAAACTTTTAGACCTTCTCAGGAAGAAATAAATTCCCTCAGCTTGCCTGAGCCCCACTGAAGAGTCTTCTATTTTTCTGACCTTGACAGATATTTCTCCCTAAGCCCTCTGAATTATTACAGAATAAAATGGCTTATTTTAATTTCCCTAGATGTCTTTATTGAATTCTTTCACAGTGTTTTATGGAAAATATCTGATTACTGATTCATTGAATAGAAGATTATGAAATTTTATGCGAAGTGGCTGCCACAGTGATACTCATGCCTGGGAGCTTTGATACTTCCTGATTCTGACCTGCTCTCTGCAGATTCAAAGGAGGTGCATTAAGGGCCTGTGTCTTACAGTTTAGCCCATTACTATACTTTCTGTAAATCATAAAGAAAAAGTGATGGCGCCAGATTTCCAGAAAAAGCTTGAAAAATGATAAAAGGAAACCCTTTAACACTGAATTCCAGAGCTTGGGTTGTGGAATGGGATTAATAAATACAGCTGCCACTTCTCTTTAAATGAACACGGTCAACTTTCTTAATATTTCTGCCTCTCTGTTTCATGGTCTGTAAAGTGGGGATAATTCATAGATTGTTCCAGAATATTTGCGAGGATTACAGGAGTTAATATAGTGCTTTGAAGGATGCTTGGGCTCATATGAAGGGCGATATTATATGTTAACTATATGTCTTTTTTTAAAAAAATATTTATTTTTATTTTATGTGAATTAGTGTTTTGCCTGCATGTATAACTGTGTAAGATCTTGGAATTACAGACAGTTGTTAGCTGCCATGTGAATGCCAGGAATTGAACTCGGGTCCTCTGGAAGAACAGTCAGTGCTCTTAACCATTTCTCCAGGTCCACTATATGTCTTGTAAAAAGAAGAGCTAAGAGCAAGATACTGTAGACTGTGAATGACACTGTGAATGCCTGTGCCTCCTAATGCTCCAAAACAATAATCAGTGAGGTCATGGTGGGTTGCACAATTCTTCTCGCTCATTTTGGTTGTCAAGCAGTGTACAAGGTGATGATGTCCTAGGTGATGAGATGTATCTCTCAAGTAAGGAGGTGAATCTCTTCCTTCAGATCTGGTAGTAAGAGGCAGAACCAGTTACCGATGGGTATTAACCTTACATTCACCTTCACAGAACTTAAGTTTCTTTCTGATTGCAGGCTCCTGACCTCTCTTTATATAGAGTGTTTACTTTACAAAACTTGTAATTAAGGAATTCATGTTCTCTCCCTTCTGCATATGAACTTTCCCCCACAGCCTCTTCAAATTTTATCAGTCAGGAATGTGTTTTCCAAGAATCTAAGAGTCATACTTTGTGATAAAACCATTAGTAAGATATTCTCCAAAGCTCTGTAGAAAGGTAGAAATCTAATTTTGATAAGTAGCAATTAACAAACACAGATGACTCTATTGCACTGAGCAACCTACTCCGCAATACCCTTCGGTACTGTCCACTAGTTTGGCTCAGTGTTTGAAAAACCCTCTTGCTTCAGGATTAAGGTGAGTCTTATTCCCCTATTGTAATGATACATAATGCAGTCTTCCATGCCTGTTTAATTCTATATACCATAATTTTTATTATCATTATCAGATAGGACCAGTCATGTTACAAATCTTCCTATGAAAACAAAACTGAAGAATGAAAAAAACTCCTTTTTTTTCCCTTCTACCAATAAACAAGATTTTGCCTCAGAGTAAGGGAGACATAAAAGGGAAACAATTTACAGTCAGTGACAGCTATAGTTCAGTTTCTGTAGATCAAATATAGTCATTACTGAGAAATTGGACTTTTTTCAACTTTCCAGTAAAGCCAGAAATCTCTGTCTATGAAGTCTGGGCAACTACCTGGGACTGTGTGATCATTTACCTACTTAGAAATTCTTTCTTCAAGAAATCAGTGGTTCAACCAGAGCTGCCAATAGAAAATTATACAGAGAAAAATCATGGCCACTGTTATGCCCTCCAAGGATAAACTAGGCACCTCCAAAACCTTGAAGAAACAGGGGTAATATGTACAAACACTAAGAATGTACCAGACAAGCCTGGAGGTCAGAGCTCTTGCTTCAACACTGTTTGGATTTAACTGGCATCTCCAGTATCTCTTTTCTCTCTTGTCTAGTCTCCAACTATCCATCATCTTCTGATTTGGTCCCACCTCTGGGCCATGTTCTTGCCAGTCTCCTGCTTCAGGAGCTCCCCTCTCCTTCCTTGCTCTTTCTTCTATTTATTTATTGGGAGTGGGAGGTTGTGCTCTTGTAGGTAAGGAGAGAGCAGAAGAAAACTTGAGGGACTCTGTTCTCTCCTTCCACCATGCTTGGTGATGAGTACTTTTATCTGGGGAGCCATTTCAACAGTTCTGCCCTACACTGTTTTATGTGACTAGTTTCTTTGTCTGCAAACAATAACTGGTCAGAATCATTCTACCAAGATAGAGTCACCCGCATGATCAATAGTGCATCATCTATAGGCTTCCTACCTGTCCCTAGGCTTCTGTTTTGGATCTCAGTGATATCGCTTTCATAAAACTTGGCTGCTTCTTCCTCAAGATGGAAGAGCATATGTGCAAGGAAGTCAGACTTCTCCTGAAAATGCAGAGCCTGAGTGACCATGTCATTTTCCAGGAGATATTCACTGGGTCAAAATGAGTGTATAACCTTCTGGAGGTCACTGAAGCTTCCATGCCCTTAAGAAGAATATGCACCAAGTTTTCTTGGATTTGTATGCTCTGGGTTCTGTTCACATGTACTTAAACCTCTGTAATGTTCTAGAGAACAATTTTCTAGATGAGGAAGTGAAACTATCTAAACATTGGCAAGTACCTAATCAAACACATGGGCTCAAGTACCTAATCAAACACATGGGCTGATATTCCTCCAAAATTTGACAATACTCATTTTTACATACCATTCTATCAAACTATTATTATTATTTTCAAAATCAGATTCTTTGCTGGTCCTTCTAGTGATTGCCCAGTGTCAGTCTGTTGCATATACTTCCATTCTGTTCTATCTACAAAATTACCTTTAAGATGAAAAAGTGAAGGTGTACATAGGTCAAAGAAAGTATTGCTGTGATCAGCAGTGGGTTTTGGATAAAGTTTATCTTAAAAATTGTTTTATGAATTAAAATTGTGACATAAAAATAAAATATAAATAAGTCAATATATCTTTTTATTGAAATTACTAACTCATGTCTGTTGCCAGTTTATACAGAGTTGTTAGGCAGACTTTTCTGTTTCATCAGCCACCTCTCAAATAACCACACAGAGACTTAATATTAATTATAAATGCTTGGCCAATAGCTTAAGTTCATTTGTAGCTAGTTCTTAAAACTCAAATTAACCCATTTTTATTCATCTATGTAAACAAACCCAAGGGGCTTGTTTACTTTCCATGCTGCTTCTCTGTGTCTCATGGCATCTCCTCTAATTTCACCCTTCTTCTCCACATCATTCTCTCTGTCCTCCAAATCCTGTCTCACCTTCAGCTTCTTATTAACCCAGTCTCAGTGACATATATTCACACAGTACAAAGGAATATTTTACAGAGTTGTGGTATCAGAATTCAGCTTTATTCTGTTTCCCCTTCTGAATTGTCTCATATGATAGACTGAATAAGAATGGCCTCTGTTGGCTCCTATATTTGCATACTTACCATGAAGTGGAACTGTTTTAAAGGATTAGAAGGATTAAGAAGTATAGCCTTATTGAGATAGGTGTGGCCTCTCTACCTCTCTGCCTGTGGATCAGGATATAGATCTCAGCTACTTCTCCAGCACCAAGCATGCCTACCTACCTTTTCTCATCTTCAAATTCATAGCCTCATCTTCTCTAATTGCTGTTGTATGTGTTTCTAATAAATAAACTTTTATTGTGGGAAAAAGAGAAATTTTAACTCATACCAACTTGAATTCATATCTGATAAATATTTGATTATGTATTCATTAACAGAATTCAAATATGAAATAGTCATCAAATTATTAATGCAGATAACTATAGAATTTCATTCAAATTTGAATGTTTATATCTTCTACACATGTGTCTCTTTGTCATTTGTTTACTAAATTGGCATATATTTTTATTGACTAATTTAGACAATAAGTAAAAGCAATGCATACTCTCTGTAAAATTTTCAGAAAGTTTAGAAAAAAATGACAGCAAAAAAATCAAAACCACTGCCAGTCTTACCAAGGGGCAGGAACTATTAATATTTTTTTTTAAAATATATCCTTGTTTTGACTTATGACTCTTGAAAGTATAGTATGGACCTTCAATTTAATCTCACTTTTACCTCTTATTTGCTAATATGAAGTCAATAGTTGTCACATTTGTAGAATATTAGAGCACATATTGACTAGATTTCATCAAATTGTTCATTTTTTTCCCTTATCCTTTTGAAGTAGAAGTCCATTAGGAAAGCCAGGGCTACCTGGAATTATATAGCCAACACTGTCTTCAAATGTATGGTTCACCTGCTATCACGTCTTGCATATAAATACATGCCACCATGCCAGGCTAGTTACTTTCAAATTGTCTATATAGGCTACTTTTAACTGTCCATTGTGGATCAGCCAAGGGGGTTTCTATTATGTAAACACCAAAGCTTTTCTCAAGATACACACGCACACACTTTGGCAATCTTCACTTTCATAGATTATTTTGTTAAATTCTAAGTTTTTTCTATCCCCCTTTCTTTGCCCTTTCCTATGACTGTCCAGAGTTAGTCTGGTGTATATGTTTTCATCCTTTTCTTTCATTTCATGTAATCAGATACAGATATCTAGACAGATAATACATTTTGAAAACATGAATCCATGCTATAAACATTATTATCTTTTCAAGATAAATATAATATCCAATAATATGTTGGAAATAAATGGACTTTTAGTCACGCTTTAAATTTTCTTTCAATAGAATGAAAAGGAAGAAATAAATTAAGGAAGGGAGATGCCATCTCTTAAGATTGAGTATGTATAAAGAGGGCAAGGATTTTACTTTTCACTAGAACTTCCAGACTGTTGGAATATGTATTGCTTCTCGTCCTTTGTCTAAGGTCAAGCAAGTAGAGATTATTGTTATACATGTGTTCCATTTAAAGAAGTAAGATTTGAATTAAAGACATTATTTCATCAAGGCTACAGTGCTGATTACTGTTGGACTAGACATACAAACCATGTTGATACATTTCTGACTCAACAAAATAATTTTTAAGGAAGCTTGAAAAGCAGTTCAGGCAAAATAGTGCTTTCCATGCAAGTTCAAGGACCAGAGTTTGACACCTGAAACCCACGCCAAAAAAATAGGTTGATCTGATGTGTGATGGGGTATGTGTCTAATCTCAGCTCTTGGGAGGTAACGACAGGAAGATCTGTGTGTTTGTGGACCAACAGCCTGGCTCCTAGATGAGTCCTCGCCCCAAATCTAAATTAAAACAAACAACAAACAACAGAGGTGCCTGAGGACTAGTATCTGAGGTTGTACTCTGCTCTCCACATGCACTTAACCATACACATATACCAACATGAACATGTGTGCATGTGCATGTACACACACACACACATACATGCACACATACATATACATGCACAATCATCTTCATCGTCATAATAATAGTGACTTTTCTAATGAAAGACTATGTTTTCTCTTAAAATAGTGGGCTTTCATCCTAGGAAATATGTAAGCAGATGCTAGTTGATACTGAGTGCATACCAGAGATTCTACAGGAAGTACTGGTGGATGATGGTACATGTTCAATCTTCCAGGCCTCTTTTAGAGGATTTGATATTTTGTTGACCTGTAGCAATGTATGTTTATTGTCTTATATAATTAACAACTGGCACTTTATAAGAAGTATCTGGCCACAGAATAAACTCAACTATCTCACACTTATGGAATGCCTAATCTCATCTATGACTATTAGAGGCAATTTCAAAATTAAAGAATGGAAGCCACATTCTAGCACTCAAAATGCATACTGTACAAGTTATTTTAGTTTTAAAGGACTATTTGGAACATATGGTACTAGATTCTGGTGTCTATTGAGCTAAACACAATTGTTAGGCTTATTAAACAAGGCCTCTTTATAAAGATTGGTTGATATAGGCTAGCCTAGAAACTACTGTAATTCAAATTCTTACACAAATATTCTGTTATTAAGTGATTCCTTTGACTTAACCCATCCAAACTACATGACTAAATCATTCAGTGAAGTGTTACATAAAATAACAATAAAAATAAATCTCTGGATTTGGATAAAATAGTGTGCTTGTCTGCTAATGTATTCTACTACCCACCTTCTCCAGTTGGTTCTATTAAAAATAGTACTGTAAAAAGAAATAAAATCAAAAATAAAATATGCTAGTTGCAAAGCATTTCATAGAGAGGCTTTTATGTTCAGTTAACAGTTCCTGGGAAAGTGAACATTACTGGAGGCAAAGGAAATTCTTCTTCTGAAAATGAGCGACTCTCAGATCATTATTTGAGCTCTGAAGCATTATCAGGGTATGCTCACTCACTTTCCAAGCAAGGAACACAGTGAGGACTGTGGCTCCCTGCCACAGCTCACCACCGGGCTTGTCCTTTGGGACAGATTTCAGGCTAGCTAAAGCCTTCTTATGGGTGATGGTCAGCCTTTAAGAATAAGTGAGGTTATCTTTGCTACCAAAACTACATATTTTCCAGTAAATGACATAAGAGTCATCTATTCAATATTCAGTATACTCTGTAATCAAATTCTTTACATCTTCATTTGAACAGTTTTCATTTATAACTAAAATTTAGATAAAACTTTTGGTAGATAAAATGCTAATTTCTTTTTTTCAGATGTAATTTAACTTGCAGGATAAAATGCATCCTGGAAATATATGTTAAAATTATTTTTATTTTATGTATATATTTGTCTACAGTTTATGTGTGTACCATGTATGTACCTTGTGTCTGGAGGGTAGAGGTCAGAAGAAGATGCCAGATCCCTGGAACTGGAGATGTAGATGGTTATGAGATGTCACATGGTTGCTGGGAACCAACCCAGGTTCTCTGCAAAATCAGCCAGTGATCTCAACCACTGAGCAACCCCTCTACTCCTCAAAAGACATTTATGGGCTACCACGATGGTTTACTGGGTAAAGATGCTTCTCATGAAACTAGCTGGCTGCCTTGAATTTGGTCCTTAGAAGGCGCAGGTGGAAGAGAAGAAGTTGAGAAGGAACAGAACAGGATTCCAGCAAGTTGTCCTCTGCACTGCACACACACACACACACACACACACACACACACACACACACACACACACATATACATGGGCATGCACATTTACATATACAGACACACACATTCCACATATTCATAAAAACATACAAACCACACACAGCATATACAGAGACATATATACAGTTACACACAAACCACACACACCGATACAAAAACCACACACATAGCAAACACAGACAGACATGTACACACACGGATATACACACACAGAGTAATATACATGTGTGTACAAACATGTCTACTCATGCACACACACATGTTTGCATGCCCTCACAATTCCATACACACAAACACATACTAAATAAATAAACACAAAAATCCATTTTAATAAAATGTTATTTTTAGTCATGTAATTTCAACCTAACACTACCCATTCATCGACAGTGTTTATTCTTAATGGAAGTTATTTGGAGGTATGCATTACTTGGTTATTCTGTGTATTTCCTGTTGTGTAATAGCAGGATCAGCCCGAAGAGATGGCAGTTACTGCCACGTAAGTGGATCTCAGTCTCATCAAGATTATCAACTGACTCTTGGAAAGTGTGAGAATTTAAAGAACTAAAGCTTCCTTGTGACAATGACAATCGCTCAGTAATAAAGACAAAGGACAATTTCACATAGAAACCACCAGGAGGCCACTTCCTTCACTCCAACTACTGAATGAAGACAAACCAGGTTTTCTAATGTCTTTTTGTGTCATGTGCTCTAATGAGAAAGGTAAGTCATGCATGCTTAGATAAAAAGACAAGAGAGTTTATTCTTCATTGGTCTTCTGTTCCCCTCTAGGAACAGCATATAATCTTGAAGTAGTCTTATGAGATGGATGTTAAAAATCTGAATTGATTGGTGAGGAAACTGATATCAAAGAGGTCACAATATTAGCCAATTGAAAAATTGGAATTTGAAGTCAGAACCATTTAGTTTCAAAATCCAACCTCTTCAAAAATTCTATGCATTTAAGCCTAGTATGTACAGACATGACGATGCAAAGCACACTGTCACACCATATAGTCAGCAGCACCAAACAACCAGGTGGCCAGTACCATTGCATTCTGCTGTCAGTCTTCACCTGTTGGGCATCTGAATATGGCTTCAAGTGGGAAACCAGAACTGTCTGTGAAAATTCTGTGCTTGTGTGTGCAAAGTGAGAATCTGAGGACCAAATAAATTCAGTAAATTTCATTTGGTTTTATTTCTAACTCAGTGTCAGACAGCTGAGCTTGCTGGCTAAGTTTCAAATGACTCTATAATCAATGAGGATGATTTTCCCTAAGGAAACTGGTTTCATTGAGTAGGGAACCGTTATAGATGATATTGTCATGTGATTCACACAGTGGTGTTTCAGATTTTTAGGATTGATCATGAGAGGGATAACTTTCTTCCTGGTCCACAACTGTTTATAAGTAAATATTTGGGGGGCTGGAGAGATGGCTCAGCGGTTAAGAGCACCCTCTGCTCTTCCAGAGGACCCGGGTTCGATTCCCAGCACCCACATGGCAGCTAACAACTGTCTGTAGTCCCAGTTCCAGGCAAACACCAAGGCAAATAAATAAATAAAGTTTAAAAAAAAATAAGTAAATTTTTGATATTGGGGGGCACACAAAAGTGCCGAAGCTGAACATGTGGGAGCATGGAATGCCTCTGTTGCTCCCACATGTGGTCCCATTAATTAGGTTTGTCCCTGAAATCACCTTCTGAATTTTTAAGCAACAAATGCCACAAATGCTCACAAAGTTTGCTAATGACAGGCACTGACAATTCAGGGCCCTTCCCAAGCTGAATTCTAAGACCTAATAACCCATACTCTCTAATACAGTATTTTTTCTCACTCAATCGATAAATGGATATTTTCTCTTTTCTTTGTCATGATTCTCTGGATATTTTAATTCCCCTAAGGTAACTCGCCTTCTCTGCTTGTCTATGAGTTGTCTGGTGGATTTTTATTCCAGTTGTCAAACCACGACAGTGCCAGGGAATATAGTAATTTTAATGTTAAGATTATAAAAAAATAGCTAATATCATAAGACACTTTACAAAGGCTGACAAGTATTATTATTTTGTATATTCATCATGTTAAGCACAATCTTCTCCATGGTAGCTCAAGGTGAGAGCTAACATGTAACACACATCTGTATGTACCTGGCACTGTATCCCACTGTACATGTCTCTACCATAATCTTACATTAGTGTCTTTATTCTAAGTGTACCAAGACCAAGTAGCCAGTAGACAGTAGTAAGGCTGAACTTTGAATGTTTATCTACTGGCTCTCATTTTACTATGTGGTTTTCACCCACACTCAGTACCCAAAGCATTATTTGTGGAGTGACATCTTTCTTCATGAGGTTGCTATCTATCACTCTTCTAGAAAAGTCTGGTTTGTGTGTGTGTGTGTGTGTGTGTGTGTGTGTGTGTGTGTGTGTGTGTGTGTATGTGTGTGTGTTACAGCTGTAATTTATGACCAGCCTAAGAACCAACTGGAATGTTACATGCTATGGCCAATCACTTAGTAGATAATTAGTGTGTAATTAAGAGGCAAGACTAATGCACCTGCAGAGCCAGCCTTTGTCAATGGTAATGATTCTTTGTGGACGGCATCTCTGAATGCATTTCAATGCCATTGCCAAAACAAGGAAATAAAGGATGGGGATCAGACAGCAAAAGCAAACACAGAAAGAAAACTGAGGGGAACAGCAGGTGGATTTGTTTAATACTGAAATGTTGGGTCTGCATCATCATTTTAAGAATGGTAAGATTTGGAACCCTTTTATAATGTTTCAAATATGCTAATTGAGAATGTTGAAACAAGAGATCAGACTTTTATATTTGGGGTGTGTGTGTGTGTGTGTGTGTGTGTGTGTGTGTGTGTGTGTGTGTGATTGCTCTGAAGACTGTGCTTTTGTTCTGAAAGGCTTGTGCTTCCGCTCTTCCTGTGTAACATGGAGATGGCCATTATGCTACAGAACTAGCAGCAGGTGCTCTACACACACGTGCCATCAAGGTTTAGAGTAATATGCAAGTCTTAGTACTTGCTGCCAATCTCCAAGGAGATTGATATAGATTGATCTAATATAGAATTTTCTTCTCAGGCAGTAACAGGGTGGGGGAAGGATGTGACAGGCAGAGGAAGTTTGTGGCTGAGCAAGGAGAGTGTCTCTATTCTCCCAACCCAGCCACTCCATCCCATCTTTGCAGACATGTGACCAGGCTATAGTCATGCTGCATCACTGTTTCATCGGTACCACTGAGTGACAACCTGGCTTGCTTGTGGAGGAGCAACAGCACTGCCAGCATTGCAATGTTTGTTCAACACCTTGTAGCTCTGACAGCTGAACATCACATTGCCGTTGCCCATGGTTCTGCCAGTTTCCTGACAAGGCACATGTGGTTGTTAACCATTCTGGGAATCACAGTATGAGACTAAATTATCCCAGTGCAGGTGTAGCTTGTTTTCATCTAAATTGTGATAGTTTATTCATCATTGATTTGATGTATTAATTTTGAAATTTTAAAATATTTTATTAAAATACTTTGTATTTTGATGACAGTGTTGTTTAGCAACCCCCCAAAATCTTGCTTGCTAGGCAAATTCCTTATTCAACTCATTTAGACTGTGCTCTAACAATAGTCTAATTAATTTCTTTTGTATGAATATCGTGAGTTTTAAAGGCATAGATATCTGGTATTTGGCATCATCTATCAGTACTAAGCAAAAAGTTGGCAAATAGGTTTCAAAGGTCTTCTACTTTGAGTTGTAATTGTATTGGAGAAAACAATAATATGGCATATTAAGTAGTGATGGTAAAAACAAGACCTCTTTGAGAGATGCCCTGTTAGACAGGATGAGACAAAAGAAGATGGGTGAATACAGTTTTTGCCAAATAGTGTTTAAGACCTACAAGCTGTTAATTACTTTTACCAGGATCAATAGGACATTTCACTGAATGAAAAACAGCATATTAAATCATCAGATTTCACACCACTTTGGAGTGCTTTCTACATCATTCAACCTAAAGTTGAAGCTTCATTAATTAATACTAACTGAAACAGTAGAATAGCAACATGGGAGGCACTCAATTTACCAAATAAATACACTCGGTTGATATTTTAGGTGATAATTGTTGGATCTGAGAGTTGAAGGAATCAATTCACTGCTATTCATGATAAAATAGGAAATTATCTAAGGATTTTGATCACATTTTGGTTATTTCTTACTCAGATATATTAATCATAGTGTAAAGACAGTTACTTATGTTCTCACCATTCATCTCTTCAAGTTCACTGTTGATTCCAACATCAATAGAATTCATTATTTTGTCGATCTGTGAAAAGTAAAAACCATGTAAGTGGGTCATTATGTATATTTTCATCATTGCATTTAGAAATAACTGTTAAATGCAACAAGCATATATTCTTGGTGTTATTACCTCAGCAAACAAATTCAGAGACCAACAGTACAAGATTTAATGGCAAGCAAACATCTTTTAATTTTCAAAAATACGTACATTTTGAGCTTACCTATGTTTATGAATAGAACTCATTAAGAGCTATAAATCTTTAAGCCCAGAAAAAAGCAGAGGGGGGGGGCTGAAGATAGGTTCAGTGTCAAAGTCTACATTCTCTGTCATCATTCCGCTTCTTCCAGAAGGCACAAACACTCATTGAAAGGCAGGTTTCACTTTGTGGACACAGCTATTGTAGACAAATCCTAACTAAATGATTTGAGTAATCATAAGCCTGTTGGTAGCATTAACTAAAGAATGTTAATGCTTTATAGACTAAACAACTTAAGTCTATAAGATAAAGATTTTAATCTCATCTCACAAGGGATTCCAATAAAGATTTCAAGAGTTAAAAATTTAAAATTTGATATGCTAATAAAAATATCAGAATATAGATTTGGAATTTATATTCCAAATTCTAAACTCTGGGCATTAAAAAAACCCTCCCTTCTTGTATTAGCTACCTGAATAAAATGGAAAGTTTCCAAAGGACAATGAACATTAATTACTTAAGTGTCCCAACTTGTTCATTGTAAAAAAGAGGCAGAGCCATCAAGTGATTTTTTTTTTCCTCCCAAACAGACCAATTCAGAAAGTCAATATCAGAGTCAGGTCTATTTCTGGTTCTCAGAACACCATAGTGAACTCATGTACTTCAAAGTGAAACCCACCTGGAATAGTCTTTTACAAACAAAAATGTGACCTGTTAGAAATATTGATAGAAACTTGGTCCATTCTTTAAAGAATTTCAAGCAAAAGCAAGAAGCATTATTATTTTATGATTTGGTCCCCTTTGGGAAAAAGAGATTACATAGACTCACAAGGACCCTTTATTTTCTGAATAATTCTTTCCCATTAAAGACTTGAAGTGCAGTTTAAAGTAGTAGGACTTGACCCTGAGATGTACTTTTCCTCTGATAGCTACAAATGGGAAATATTAAATGATAGGTATCTGTTACATGGTTCCTGAAGAAGAGCCGGACTTCTGCCTTTCCATTAAGGCTAGAGTCATAAGGATCTTTTCTGAAAATATAAGACACTTCAAAGAAAGAAGACGTGCTAACAGGAAGCTTAGTGAGGAGCAAAATGACACAGAGCAAAATAAGTTTTTTCCGAAATAAATTTTTTCTCAAACCATCAGCCACAGTGCCCAGTGAGACGTGATGGGAGCATTCTCCTGTAGCACACAGCTACTTATTACTTCTGCTTGATACCAATTTCTATGGAAACAAAGTGTCCCCCACATGTGCGGAAATATGCTCATTTCTCCACTTGCTGTGAAATTACCCCGTATTATCCACAGAACCTTTCCCTTCTCATTGGAGCTGATACATTTATTATGCACCCCACCTCCACTTCAGCCTCTGAAAGATTTTAAAAACTAAAAATCTTTCCTCTAAATCTCATTCAACTTCAAAGCCCATGTAAAGAGCAACAAGAAAAGTTTGCCTTACTTCCTCCCATTCAGATGTGAAGGACGGCGTCCTTTCAGAATTGTCTTTAGAACTGCGTTCAGCTGTAGATGTCTCACTCCAATTAACTCTTGCTTTGTCCTTTGAAGGGTAGGCAATAAGATCAGAATCGGACTTAGAGACATTTTTGGATAAGTGCATGTCGATTAGGGCTTTAGGCAAGGACCTTATTCTCCCCAGAGTACATGCTCTCTCCACAAAGCCCCCTGTGTTCACGCCCCACTGGTCACCATTGCGGGATCCACTCCTAGAGGTTCTTGTCCCAACAATGGTATGGTTCTCGAGTTGGTGGCTTCTTTTGTGGAAAATTGTTCTACTGACTACTTTGGGTTTAATTTTCTTTACCAAAGGCTCTGAGTTATTTTCTATTGGAGTCTGTTTGAAAGGCAAAGGACTGTTAGTCAAACTGGCTCCATCTTGTTCATCTTCACATTGATTTCTTTTTCCGTAAAGATGAAAGGGATCTTCTGGGGACTCACAAGCTGGAGAAGATCCGTGAAGAAGACCTGCAAATTGCCCAGCATCATATTCTTTTGGGGGATCATTGTCTTCCTGTTGAGAGACATCATCTGTAAAAAGGAGAAAGGCTGTGAGGGTGTTTGCTTACAAATAACTCTGAATACCACGAGACAGTGACAATAAATGCACTTAGGAACTTTTATATACCCAGACACTTGATTCATTTATACACTGTAACACCTTCGCTTTAGGAAGTACCCAGGATCCTGTACTGCCACATATAAAATTCACATTCACATGTGAGTGTAGGAGGAGGTGTATGTGTTTGAATTAATTGTCTCTGATATACCTTAGGTTTTATTTCAAAGATATGAACTGAGTGATACCACTGACTATGTATCCTTTTATCTTGACCCAAGGGTCTATATTTGATTTGAAATAAATAAAATTGGGGTTTCTTGAAATGGGACAATATCCTAGGCCTCACAGTTAGTGGTTATTGTGTAGTAGGGCCATGAGGCTGGCATTATACATACTGATAACTCTCTTTGCTTCTCTCATCAAATAAATTCAAAACCAAAATTCTGGGGAATATATTGAATAGAAATTTAAGATTATTAATCATGAAAGTATTTCTTTAAGGATTAAGTTAAGATAATATTATTCAGATTTTTATGAGTTAAACAAAGTGAAATTTTTCAGGCTCAATACAGACAAGTGGTACATCTATAACATCACCGAGAAACATGACCCTCCACAAAACTGATGTTGAGTTGTTACACAGAGCTCTTTCTTTTTCCTCTGAAATTGCATACCTTCTAGTTCCTTTAGATCTTTGCAAGTGCAATGCATAAAAGAAATCAAAGAATGGTGATTTTTTTTATTGCCTTAGAAATGTTTCTAAGATAAAACATAAAAATCTTTCTGAGATTTAAAATATATTATCTTCTTTTTATGACTTGATTTGTCATATAAAGAGATACTGAGTAAAAACTTGTCCACAGAACTTACCAAAGGAAGACAGTTTACTTTGTTTTACAGAAGTAATATTAATTCATAGAGATTACTAAATATTTGCCAAAATCAAAGTTATATCATGTGATAGGCCTGGAGCCTATTCTTGTGAAGTTAGAAACAGCCAATATGGGGCATACTGACAATACTTCAAAAACATTGAAGGTGATTGGCTGAATCACCCTGAAAAAGTTAAGTATTATTATAAGACTCAATTTCTGAAGAGTTTATGAATTCACAAGTAACATTTAATGAATATAGGTTACTTCTAGTCACTGAGTTGAGAGTTATATTCACATCATCTCACTTGACCCTCATAGCAACTTTGTGATCTGGTTGCTAACAATAAAAATGATTTCTGGACAGAAAGAAATTATAAACAAAATAATAATTTTTTTACTTTTAAAAATTTGAAATCATAATGAATCTCAGCTGACATTTGCTCAAGAATAGGTACAGACAAATCTATTCTTGGTACTGTACATGGGCCCTGGGCCTCCATGCTTCTCTCTCCCCAGCAGCTGATAAAAGACCATTTCTTCCTAGCTCTGCATATCTGTTGGTTCATGTTAAAATTTTCTTAGGTGATCATATTTTTCTACCCAGACCTATCATACAAGCACCCCAGAATGATTGAAAGAAATGGGCCAGGAATTGAGATTCAACTTTCTAAACAAGAAGCAATTATATCCATCTACTTCTAGGCCATATTGGTTTTTTTTAACACAAAACCTCTATCCCTTTACAAACACTTACCATGTTCTATGTCAACTGCATTTGACATTCTTCTTGTAACAGAGATCATTCTTGGGGCAGAGGTCATAATTGGAACAAGATAGCACTGAATTATTTAAGGACTAGTGTTCATTGCTTTTTATAACTGCTTGTTAAGAAGTCAAACCAATATGCAGCTTAGCCTGTTGAAGTTTCTCTGCTTGGTAAGTAGTCCAACTGTGGCTCAATATAAATTCTAATGGACTCCAGCATCTGCCAGTTAGAATACACATCACCACTGAGACAAAAGAGTAATTCAGAAGTAATCAAGGGGATGCATACTGGAGAGGATCATAGTTTCTTTTTCATGAATGTTTTTAGAATGTGAACAAATGTAGTGAAGGTAGATAGCACAAGCTGTGTGTGCTTCTTCTCAGAGACAAGCTGATCCTAGGAGGTAATAAGACATGACTACCTCTTCCAATTTATTTATTTTTCCTTTGTCCTGGTGACTTGGACTCTCTGGCACTTTCTAGCCCCAGCAGGTTGGTATGAGGTGACAGTAATGGTAGGGAATAGGAAAAGGAAGCATTGCAGAATAAGGATGTTTAAAATTGCATCTTGAATGTTGCTGTAGAGGCTAACGTGATTTAGTTTGGAAGGAAAATTGAAGAGTGTGGAAAGACCTATTATCAGAAAAAGGTCTAGAAATCATAGTCAAGAGGGTTTCTGACCATGTTACTTATCTAGAGTAATGAGAATTTTAGGGATACTATACTTAAAGTTTAAAGGATTCTGTGAGTGATAGTTTAAGGTTGTCATCACCTCTGTGTTTTGACTAAAATGACTATAATTATAGTCTCAAGAGATTCATATGGACCAATCGCTCTAGTCACAAGCAGTCACTTCCTTAAATGAAAGGTAATTTAATTCTTAGCTTGTAAGCATAGCCTTTGAATAACAGTCCTTAGAATCATGACAGTTAAAAATATGTTGGCCCAAAGTGGTAGAATAGTTCTTTTTTATTCTAGGGGTCAAATTTTAAAGGTTATTCAAATCAAAGAGAATGAGAAATTGTCTTGAAACTTGAAATAATTGCATGCAATGCATTCATCCCTTCCTATGGCCATACCCCATCTTATAGCCACACCCCTTCCTATAGTTACACCCCTCCTTATAGCCACATCTCTCCCTACTAGCTATACCTCCCCCCCCTGCTCCCAGGCCTGGACACAGACTGCCACTGGGGTCAAGTGCCTTACATTAGTCAGTGAAACCACAGCAAACTCAGTGTGGGATGTAGACAGTCAGAAAGTACATCTACACGTAACCAGCTGCTCTTGGAATCTTGCCGCCATGTAAGCCAGGCTGAAATGAACTGCTAAATGATGAAGGGACACATCAAGTTACTTTAAAATATCAGGTTTTTATTTTATTTTATTTATTTTAGGTAATGCTGGAATTATACAGGAAATGAAATTACTTAAAAAAAATAAAACAGAGAGAGACAGTTATACTCCAAGATGCAAGAAGAGGGATATACCTCACTCCTTGAGGACACAGCAAGGTACTTGAGACCAGACAAATGGCAGAGGGCATGGAGGGATTGTGAGCAAAGGTCTTTTTCTAAATTCTATGGGAAGGAACAAGCAAAGCTGAGACAAATCGGCTTAGATTGGCTAGTCTGAATCAGTTCAGCAGAGCAGAAGGGCAGTCTCTGGTTGTCTGGTGCCTGACTCTGGGTAACTAGGGTGACTTCAGATATGTATGACAAGTGATCATGAAATAACAGTGAGTGCTGCCAGGATGAGCTAAGGTGATCCTGAGTGGAAGAAAACAGCCAGATTCATGAGATAAATGAATGCCTATTATTTTTAGCCACTGAATTTGAGGTGGCTTGATGTGTTATAACACATGACTGACTCACTTCAAATCCCAACTTTGCAAAGATCAATACATTCTTTAAAAAAAAAAAATCCTGCAGAGCTTTCATTTCCATATCTGGAAAATCATGATATCAATGGTATATACCTGAAAGTGTGACCACTTGGTAAAGTGGTCCTGCCTTAGTCAATTGAGTGGGTTTAACAAAACACTATAAATGTTTATAGTTTACAAGACTCGAAGAGCTCAGAGTTCTAGAGACTGACGGGCCAAATGAAGACACCAGAAGATTGATGAGCACCCCTACTTTCTAGCTCATAGACCATACCATCCAACTGTGTCCTTTCTGTATGAGAGTATAAGGGGGCTCTTGGGAGCCTTTTACAGGGCACTAGTCCATTCACAAGGACTCTAATTTCATGACTTATCAGCCTCCCAAGTCTTCTACCTTTTACTATCCTTCACCTTGGAAGTGAGGATATTGACTTACGTATTTAGGAGGATACAAATATTCAAATCCTAGTAAGAATCAAATTTATGTTGTACATAATAAGAAAAATATATTTATATAATTACAACAAACACATTTTAATCTAGGGGGTTTCATGTTTTACAAGAAAATGCAATATTAGCTTATGGCATTGTACGTTACACTAAGTTATTTTTTTTAAAAAAGGTAACTATGTAAGATTCAATATTTTATTTTTATTTAAACATCTTTTTAAGTACACTTTAGAATGATTTTTTGCATTGTGTTACTAGTTTGAATAAAATTTAGGCAAAGCATATAGATTAAACTATGTTCATAACTTTTCTTATTTAATTTCATACTCCTCTTTTGAGAAAGTAGGGTTTTTTTTTTTGTGCCAAGATGCAGAAGTAAATATGTGTGAATTCCAATCTGATAATCATTAGTACTTCAAAGAAATGCCAAAGTCTGTATCTATTGGTAAATAACACACTTCCTTTTTCCACCTTTGCTCCTGATTTTTATCACTTATATAAATATCTGAAAAACAGTAAATTAAAAATTTCATGTTAGGATAAAAACTAATTATGGAAAAAAAGTGACTACTATTATAGATCCAACTTTTGTCTAGTAGTTTACTTCATTTCCCTTAAAAAAAATCTAATTTCAGAAACTACAGTGCTAATATTGATATTCAGAGAAATGATTAATTTATTTCACAAATACATATAGAACCCTTTCAGTGTATTAGGTGGCAAAATTTCTGAAGAACCAAAGGCAACATTACTCCTCCTAGTGATTACAGTTCAGCAAAAGGCACAGTTACAGGCAAATGAGGAACAGTCTTGTTTTGGATTAAGTTATAGAGTTAAGGAGGTAACGAGATAAGAATGTCTACGTGTCCTAGGAGGTGAAAAGGGGCTGTATTTATGAGGAGCTTACACTGCAGACATAGGGATCATTGGAGAATATAGAGCCACAGAGTGTGGGAGATGGTTATTGCAGGCAGAGGAAAGAAGAAATGAAAAGCTAGAAAAGGTATTAAGGAAAATCAAAAGGCTGCTATAGATGCCACAGAATAGGAATGGCTGGAAAGCAATAAGAATGAAGGTGTGTGTGTTGGAGGGGGTTGATATAATCTGGCATACTTTTGCCATCCTAAATTTTCCATTTACTGTTTTATATGCGTTTAGATTTTTGGTAGTGATTCTATTTCTATTTTCATGTCTTAAAAGCTTTTCATTATTTCATTCAACTATCTGTGTTTTCACAGTCCTCACTAGAGCATTCATTCATATTCTTTAAGGTCTTTGAACATACTCTTAATTGCTTTTAGGAAGTCCTTTTCTTGTGCTTCAGCTAAATTGCATTATTCAGGGCCTATTGCAGTAGCATTATAGACTTCTGGAGGAGAAATCTTGTGTTGGCCATTCAAGTTTTTGTTTTTGTGCTGGGATCTAGATATCTGGAGACATGATGTTTGAGATGTTCTATACTGTCAATATTTGGTCTTGTCTTTGTTGGGTGAGTGTTCAGTTTCTTGGTTGCTGTTGTCCACTATGGATCTGAGACAAATGTAGTAGCTATAAGGTCCCTGGGAGATAACGTTTCTATGGCTTAGATAGTAACATAAAGGAAAAGACAAGTGAAGAGGAAAGGCTGAGAGATGCATGGAGTGTGCGGGGAAGGGAACCTGCAGCAGACTGCTACAGAACTAAGAAGTATCCTGGAGAGTCTGGAATTGAGGGCAGGAAGGACGAGGAAAATCTCCCATCTGCTCTGCAGCCCCGTGTGGCAACTGGGGGTACCTGGTAGAAAGTGTTTCTGCAGGTCAGTCGGTGACACAAAAGAAAGGACATGGGTTAAAAGTGAAGACTGAGAAGAACAGTCTTGGGTCATCATGGGTGTTTCTGAGAAGAACATGGGTCATCAGTAAGAAGAGTCTCCATAGATGGGAAGTAGCTAAGCACGAGCCTAAGAGTTTACCAACAATCTGGGGTTCCTTCAGATCCAGTGTTTCAGGCCTCAAAAGACTGTGAAGCTGTACCTTAAGATTTTAGAATGAAGAGAAAGAATGCAGACAATAATCAAAGCAGTGGGGACTTACATGGACTGTAAATACAGTAGCTCACAAGTGAGACATCTGGCCATTGCCTTCCCTCTCTCACTCCATGAGAAAATCAACCTTAATGTCACTAGATGGGGAGCAGAGGGATGGCATTTTCACCTAAGTGGGGAGGGACCGCAGAGCCACAACAGCGGCATCTATTTTTAGAGAGAAGCCAGTACAGCACAAGAGAGACCCAAGCTAAAGAGTCAGGAATCAGGAAGGTGTGAGGGAGCTCAACATAGGAGGTAGATTGGCAGGAATCCAAACAGAGCAAAACAAGGACATCATCCCAGTAGAAGACATCCCAAGCAGAGGTAGAATTGTGGGGCTAACAAGTGCTGTCAAGCCAAGGAGAGTGAAGAGGGAGATGATGGGTGTTAATGTCCCATCAGGGAAAGGAAGGTTTCCACAGGTGGAAAGTTTCGGTGCTGAAGTGAGAGTCTTGGTAGAGTGAGGCAGAACTTGCAGAGAATCAAACTGGCATGAAGTACCAGATTTTCTCAGAAGGAGAAGTTCCAGTCAGGGATAAATATGTAGAAGATTGGTTGATTTCAGAGCAAATAAATGACAGCATTAAGAGTAATGGAAGGCAGACTTCTTTTTGTCTAAGGGGGATTTTCTAACTACAGAGGATAACTGAGGAATGTGGTATATTGGAATGAGAAATGGTTCTGTTTGCAAGACACAGAGAAAGACAGGCAGACAGATATCAATATGGATTTCTATATTATATGTTTAGAGAAATTCCCCAACTGTATCTATTGTGAAGACCTGAGAAATGGGTATGTCAATAAGTAAAGGCCATGTCTTTATTTCTAAGCATATTTTCTACTTAATATTGGGATCAGCTGAAAAGAGACTAAAACGGAGGGACAGGAACAATTGCAAGCTGAGGCTGGAATGTCCTGTGCCACCAAGGAAGGAACTGTTCAAACAAAGACGGGGCATGTTAACAGAACAGGGATGCCAGTCAAACAGTTTCCTACTGGTTAAACTGAAGATAATTTTAGAAAACCACTAAATAACTATAGCAATGGAATTTAGTCCATTTAATACAATGAAAAAAAACACAAGCTCATGAACACATATAAATAATATTTTTGAAAGCTCTTAAGTAGAAATGGGGAATAATTTCAAATTGCCTCCTTACTAATATGTCCTTATTGTAAAGAGAATGAATAATTTGGTAATAGGAAATCCAGGAGGTGGCATTGCTTTAATCAAATGACTAACGTTATCATCCATAACAGAATGAAGCAAAACTACATTTTCATCTGCAATGCAATGCCAAAAATGCAGAATCATTTCTCTCTTTTCCTGACAAAATGAATAATCTGTCTAGTCAAACAGAAATATCAGATAAGCCCAATTTGCGTGTCATTCTACAACGTCATCTACCTGAAACCCTTATAAGTGGGAAGACCATGAAAGTCAAGGAATGGCAGAAAAAACAGTCCCCAGTTAAAGGACACTATGATGACATTACAGTCAGACACAATATTTGACCCCAAACTGGTCTTTTATCCCAAATCATAAGGGATGGTAACAACGCTTGAGTGGGACCTGAGGGCCTAAGGGTAGAAATGAATTAACGTGACTTTCCTGATTAGTAGCTACCGTATTTAAGAATGTGCTTGTCTATAGGGAATATTCCCTGAAGTTCCCAAGTGCAGGCCAGGGATAGGTCAAGTGTTTCAGATTGTTTCCATGAAGCATAAACATTTTTAGGGGTCCATGAGATGGATTGGTGGGTAAAGGTACTACCTGCCTTTACTTACCTGCCTGCCTCTCACTCCCATGAATAAACAAAAGTATATTTTAATTAAAAACATATCCCCTTTAAACTCTCTCTTAAAGACTTTTTATTTATCATGTATACAGTATACAGAAGAGAGTACCAGATGTCATCATCATCATCATAGATGGTTGTGAGCCACCATGTGGTTGCTGGGAATTGAACTCAGGACCTCTGGAAGAACAATCAGTGCTCTTAACCTCTGAGCCATCTCTCCAGCCCTAAACTCTCTCTGATGAGTATATAGGCAGTTTTTCAGAAGCTGCATGACCTGGCTTCCCGGAATGGAACTATACCATGTATCTTTACATCTCAGCTGCAGGAACTGACACAGTCATTCCTACTTAAATGAAGTCACATGTTGAAATGTAAAACAGAGTGAGGGTGTCTATGTCACCTTATTATTGTACTGTAGTGTACTGTGGGAAAGGCAGAATGAAGAACTGGAAGAGACATCCTACCTAAACTCCAGAAGAGGTCTAGATTTTTTATGTAAAAATCATGTTTGCTCTGATGGGTATCACTTAAATCAAATATTCCGGTGTTTCAAGTTCTTCTATCAAGGTTGCTATAAACTTTAGCTATGATTATATAGTAAGTTTATATGAAGTGTTCATACTTATTGATTATGTAAGTTCTACCTTGCAAGTTGTCAGTGAATAAATTTAGATATTTTTAAAACATTAAAATATCAAACACATAGAACACTGAAGGAAAAAATTCAATATGTAGATGATGATTTTCTTTATATTCTCCCATATCTGGGTTAACAGGTCCTATGATAGGTTTTCATCCATGTTTATGAATAAAATGGGCTATTTGTCACCTTTCTTACACTAACTGTTCACTTTTGTTACAATGACTTCAGCTTTATCAGCTCAGTTGAGGAACCTCTCCAGTTCTCTGTAGAATATCTTAAAATTTAATCACTTTCTTTATATTTACTTTATGTTTAAGATAATCTAGACTCTGTTTTTTTCCTTTGTGGAGAGATTTTATTTTATTTAATTTTTATTTTATTATTATGAACAAAGAAGTCACACTTTCTATCCTTGTATATCCTTATTCAAGGTCCCTTAACCCTCTCACCACATCAGGTCATTCTCTCTTCTCCACAACTCCCCATCCCCTCCCTGGGTAGGCAGCAGGCAGTCCCAAGGTCCCACTGTCCCAATCCATTTGATTTTATAATTGTAGGACTACTTAATGTTTGTATACGTTTTGATGCCTTTGTCATAACTATTTAGAATTTGACCATTGCCTACAGTATTAAATTGACAGGTGTAAACTTGTTCATTTCTTTTCTTACCTTATAAATTCTTTTCTATTCATTTATAGTTCTAATAATATTTACATCCCTTCTCATTCCTAACATGGTCTATTTGTACCTTTTATTTTGAACTTTGCTTTTTAAAATAGGGTCTCAGGTACCCTAAGCTGTGGTGATATATTTCGTATCAAATAAAAATTGCCTGAAGATCAGAGGATAGAGCCAGCCACAGAGTTAGCCATAGAGGTCAGGCAGTGATGACACACACTTTTAATCTTAGCACTTGAGAGGCCTAGATCCATCTGGATCTCTGTGAGTTCTAGGCCAGCCTGGACTACATGAGATTAATCCAGTCCAAAAGAGGAACAGAGCCAGATGGAGGTATGGCACTTGGGATCCCATGCCTTTGTTCCCAGTACTTGGGAAGCACACACACCTTTAATTCCTGCACTTGGAAGGTTAAGACAGGAAGTGATATGGCTGGACAGAGAAAGGAATATAAGAGGGTGGAGGAGTTTGTCCCTTTGCTTTTTCTCTTTAGTTTGAGGATTCCTGGAGTCAGGATCTACCCTTTTCAGAAAAGTCTGAGGATTCAGTAGTGATGAGAAGTTTCTCTAGTGGCTTGTTCCTCTGTCTCTTTGATTTGTCAGCATTTATCCCAATATCTAGTTCTAGGTTTTTATTATAAGATCAACTAGAATTCATGCAATACTAGGCTGGCCTTGAACTCATTATGTACCTTCCTGCCTCCATCACCCTAGTCTGGGAACATAGATGTGGGCATCCTGGCTAGTTTTATGTCAACTTGACGTAAGTTAGAGTTGTCTAAAAGGAGGGAACCTAAAATGAGAAAATGGCTCTATAAGATCTGTCCATAAGGCATTTTTCTTAATTAGTGATTCATGGGGAAGGGCCCAGCCCATTGTGGATGGTGGTATCCCTGGACTTATAACATAGACAAAATCAGTTTTTGGATTTTATGTTTCATGAGATAAGTTTCATCCTCAGGCCAAGTGAGGAGGAAATTGCCTGTGATTCGAGCAGGTAGGAGGTGGAGGGTGGTAAGAGGATCAGAGTTCAGGGTCATCCCTGGCTACAAAGCACATCTGAGGTCAACCTGGATTATGTTCGACTATCTCAGGCAAATGAAAACACACCAAATGCATATCCAAAGCGATATGCATTTTATCAGATTCAGTTTATTGACCAGGCTGTTCAAATCTTTTCTTGATTACAGGATGTTCAAACTATTTTGAGATTATTTAGGATGTTTAGCTGATTGTCCCGAGAAACATGTACATATGCATATATATACTACATGATTATTCTGTATAGTCACATACTTTTAAATGCAAACATGCTTAGAGTTTTCACATTTTCCCAGCAATTCAATCCTCATATAATTTCATAATGACTCTGAATCAAGAGCAAGCAATGTCTTAGTGTCCCAAGCAGACTGTATTTTTGTGTGTGAATTGTAGACAGTTCTGAGCACCTAGACAGATCTAGTACTTTGAAATAAAATATGTGCATTATAAAATGCATGCTTATAAAAATTTCATTCAAAAGCATTGTCAGTGGAACCCACAAGGTTTTACTATAACTCTGAATGACCTGTACTCTACTACAATGTAGGTTTATTAATAGATTGACTTGACATGCCTGTTTGTACTTGGTAATATATGAGGTAATTCATATCAATATATTATTCTTTTTTTTTTTTTTTTTTTTTTTTTTTTTTTTTTTTTTTTTTTTTTTTTTTTTTTTTTTTTTTTTTTTTTTTTTTTTTTTTTTTTTTTTTTTTTTTTTTTTTTT